>LOJH01038634.1:0-14616 GCA_001685095.1 Ellobius talpinus | reverse complement strand
TATAAAAAGACAAGATCTCCTGAGTAAATTGGGAGTATGGGGACCTTGGGGGAGTGTTAAAGTGGGGAGGGGAGAGGCAGGTTGGGGAGCAGAGAAAAATGTAGAGCTCAATAAATATTAATATAAATAAAATAGTTTAATTGCATAATAATAATATTGTTACACTTTAAAATTAAAAAAAAGTCCCATAACTCACTGGTTCCCCAAGGTGAACTTGGCTGGCTTATACTTTAGTTTCTCATTGTGATTTTATGGGGCAAGGGTAGTGCTTATGTCCCCCCGGGAAGGGATTCCTGAAGTATGGAACATGTGTCATAGAAGCCAGAGAACAGTTGTGGGAGTCAGTTCTACTGTGTGGGTCTAAATTGAAGCTTCCTCCTCTCTGATGACTCTAGCTCGTATCAAGTTGATATAAAACTAGACAGCACACTTAATGAGATATCTTGTGATGGAAACAAGTCTAAACATGAAATTAATCTGTTTCACTTACATGTTTTTCTACACAAGATTTTTTTTTCAGAAAGGATCTCACTGTATATAATTTTTTAAAACAGTGTAAGTCCCTTTGTCCACTCTGTGTTGAAATAGTGATTCACCTCTAGGTGGCAGTGTTTGCACCTTCAGGCCAAGACATCTTAAAAAATGCCTTTGTTTTAGAAAATAAAAAGAATTCCCCAGCCAGGTGTGGTGGCTTACACCTGTAATCCCAGGAGACAGAGGCAGGAATGTTGAAAGCTTGCGAGCAGCCTGGGGCTGCAGAATGAACTTGAGGTAACCGAGCAAGGGCCTGACTCGAAGAAAGGTGTTGGGGGGCCACTATGTAGATGGTTCAGTAGATGAAGTGTAAGTATGAGGAACTGAGTTTGTATCCCCCCCCAAAAACATGCAAAAATCTGGATACGGTGGTACCCCTCTGAGGGCAGCCAGCTGAGCCAAAGTCTAGTCAAGCCAGCAAGGCCAGGCCAGTGAAAGACTGTCTCAAAAAATAAAGTAGAACACAACAGAGGAAGACAGTGGACACTGACCTCTGGCATTCACATGCACACACACAGGTGACCACACATGCACACACACAGGTGACCACACATGCACCACACATGACTCCCCAGCTATGCAGACCTTGGTTATTCTCCTCCTTGTGAACTAAGGATCCCTGTTTGTTGGAAAGGTGCCCATAAAAGAGTTAAAATGGCAAGTTTCAAGTTCTCCCTTCCTTTCTTCTTCCCTCCCACAAAAACTTATTGAGCATCATGAACTAACCTGTGCTAAGTGACAAGAAAGGCAACATCTGTGTGGCTCCCATGGCACTGAGCGTCCCCTCTTGATGGACAGATAAGTTGGCTCCACTGTCTCATTATGGCAAACAACACTGCAAGAGACATCTCATACAGGCACTTGAACTTCTTGAGGACATTGGTTCTCAAAGTGTGGCCTGGGTCACAAGATCAAACTATTTTCACAGCGGTCATAGGTTATTTCCACTGTTTACATGGTCTTGAATGAACGCACAGAGGAACTTCCACAGAGACTGTGGCAGGGACTGTGACAGATTAGCTGTGGAAACAGAGATCACTCTGGATGCTCTCTGTTTAGCTATAATGAAAGAGATTTGAAAAAGATATAGCATATACAGTAACACTCTTCTTATTTTTTCATTTTGGAAAATAGACTTATTTATTTTTATTACACTTTATTTGTGTGTGTGCACACATGTGTGCACATGTGTGTACAGATGACAGAGGACAGTTTCCAGGGAGTTGGTTCTCTCCCTCCACCATGTGGTTTCCAGATATCAAACTCAGGTTGTCAGGCTTGGCAGTAAATGCCTTTTCCTGACTGAGGCATCTTGCCAGACAAGATTTATCTATATTTTAAAATAAATATATTAACATGTATGCTTTTATTTTTATGCAAATTAAGTAAACATTTTTAAACTTTCTCAGTTTTCTTTTCCTTTTTTTTCCTTCTGAGATGGGGTTTTCTCTGTGTAGCCCTGGCTGTCCTGGAACTCACTCCAGACCAGGCTGGCCTTGATCTTGCAGAGATCTGTCTGCCTCTGCCTCCCAAGTGCTGAATTAAAGGTGTGCGCCACCACTGCCCAGCTCTCAGTTTTCATTTCCAATGAGAGAAACACCAGTAGATTTTCCCCTTCATGTCAGATTGGTAATGAGCTGACAACAAAGCCTGAAGCCCGCATCTCAGAGCGTGGTGTAGAAATCCAGCTGTCATGTTTGGGAGCAAAAGAAATAGGACCACAGTCATTTGTTTTAGGGTGTGGTGGGGCACAGGGGAGATGGCTCAGTGGTTAAGAGCAATGGCTGCTCTTCCAAATGACCTGGGTTTGGTAACCAGCATCCACATAGTGGATCACAACCATCCATAACTCCTGTCCCAGAGGATCCGATGTCCTCTTCTGGCCTCTGTGGGCGCTGCAAGCATGTGGTACACATACCTGTACACATAAAGACCTAAGTTGTTTTAAGTGTAGATGATCTAAACCTTCAATTTTATCAATAGATAGATGGATAAATCTATACCAATGACTGAGTTTTGCAGTAGATAGCCTAAAGGGCAGCCATGTTCATTGGTTGGTTGTTTACATTGGTTCTCCATATAGGGACCTTCTTCATTCTGCTTTAGTAAAATGATGTAGCCTCAGTCAACAGTTACCTCCCTGGCTATTTCTAGTGGAAAGCCTTAAGCGACCAAATGCGAATTAAGTGAAATTTCACTCAGCCACTTACCCAAGGCAGAGCACACAAGTGTATGAAGGGAGCACACCCAATTCAGGGGACACACCTGGAGCTGTGGTGATCCTGGTGATGCAGCGTGTACCACATGAACAAGTAGAAGCTGCTTTTCATCTGCCCTGAGCAGATTACCTGCACTGTCAGTGGAACTGCCTGAGTGAATGGCATCCTCGAGTAGAAGACGTGCTCTACTGTATTTATGTATGCCGGTACACATGTGTATATGCATGCATACATGTATGTATGTATTTATTGTTTTAGGATAGGGTCTCATTTAGCCTAAGATGGCCTTGAGCCTGCTGTGTAGCTAAGGATGACCTTGAGCTCTTGATTCTTTTGCTTCTACTTTCAAGCGCCAGGATTACCAGCTTACATCAGCACACCAGGCCTTACTTCTCTGTCTTTTTAGCCGGGCTCCTGGTGTTGGGCCCTACAGCTGTTGATCCAGGTGGGAGCATGGTTTGAAGTGGAATTCTATGCAGAGAGGTCTTTCAGGAGACAGCAGTTCAGTTTGTTTCTGGTCTTAGACTTGTGAATTACTGACATTTTTGAATAGTGTTAAGGATACCTTAATCTAAAAATTGCCTAATCAATTACATGTTGAATATCTTTTATCTGGATTGTTTAGGACTGAAAGTAATTCAAACATCAGGATTTTTTTTTTCAGATTTTGAACTAGTTTTGTATACTTAGTGTCTAACATAGGGTTACTATTGCTGCTATGAAACACCATGACCAAAAGCAAGTTGGGGAGGAAAGGGTTTATTAGGCTCATACTTCCACACTGTAGTTCATCACTGGAGGAAGTCAGGACAGGAATTCAAACAGGGCAGGAACCTGGAAGCAGGAGCTGATGCCGAGGCCATGTTTACTGACTTGTTCCTCATGACTTGCTCAGCCTGTTTTCTTACAGAACCCGGGACCACCAGCTCAGAGATAGCATCACCCACAGTGGGCTGAACCCTCCCCCATCAATCACTAATTAAGAAAATACTCTAAAGGCTTACTTACAACCAGATTTTACAGAGGCATTTTCTCAACTGAGGCTCCCTCCTCTTTAATGACTCTAGCTCGTATCAAGTTGATATAAAACTAGATAGCACACTTAATGAGACAGCTTGTGATGGCAACCAAGTCTAAACATGAAATTAATTTGTTTCATTTACATATTTTTCTACAAAAGATTGTTTTGTTTTGTTTTGTTTGAAACAGGGTCTCACTATGTAGTTCTGGCTGTCCTGGAACTCACTGTGTAGCTAAGGTTGGCCTCGAACTCATAGATCCATCCGTTTCTACCTCCGAAGTGCTGGGATCAAAGATGTACAGGGCTCCACCAGCTAAAGTCTTATTTTTTATTTATGTGACTATGTTATCTTGTTTGTCTATACAAACACTACATGAATTCAGTGCCACCAGAAGCCAGAAGAAAGCATTGGATCCCCAGGAACTGGCAGAGTAGCCAGTGCTCTTAACCACTGAGCCATTTCTGCAGATTTCAAGTTTTTTTTTATCGTTGTTTTGTTTTGTTTCTTTGTTTGTTTGTTTTGGTTTTTTGTTTGTTTGTTTGTTTTTAAGGCAGGGTTTCACTGTGTAACCCTGGCTGTTCCTGGAATTCACTCTGTAGACCAAGCTGGTCTCAAACTCACAAAGATTCTCCTGCCTTTGCCTCCTGAGTGCTGGGATTATAAGCATGTGCTACTACCACCTTGTTTACAAAAGATATTTTTAATAAGTGGATGCACATGGAAAACTAGACAAATCCATTTGAACCGTTGCACTTAGCAGCTTACCCATTTCAGTGAATCAAGTAACAAAACCTCTGAGGCAGTGCAGCCAAGCCTGGCCTTACATACGTGTCTCTTTGAAGCAGTTCAGCCAACCCTGGCCTTACATACGTGTCTTGTACACATGCCCTGACAGTAATCTTCGCTGTACTCACGTTTCTTCTGTGACCTGCACATGAGCTTAGGGGTGGGATTTTCTGTTTGTGGCATTACGATGCCCACTTTTGGATTCTGGAACGTTTTGTATTCAAGATTTTCAAACAAGGAATGTTGGACCTGTATTTGTTTAATAGAATAAGAGAAGATCTAGGCAGGATGGTTTTCTCATGCCTTTATGTGGCAATAATTTTTAAATACTTATATCACACAGACACTATCATAATCAAGAGCAAGTGGGCTGAACACACAATTTATTATCAAACAGGACACCTTTGCGAATGAAAAGAAGCACTGTTAATATGCCAGGCTCTCAAACAAAAGTCACAGCGACCCCTGGCAGGGCGGAATGGGCAGTTACCCTAAGACTCTCAAGGAACCTGGTACCTAAGGGGAAAGATAGGCGGCAACCACAGGATGACGGATATTATGCCTTATGACAACAAGAAAAATGCCAAAGCAGGGTACGACTGAGCCTCAGGGAAGAACCCTCAAGGTAAATGATGCTCCCCCTGGCCTTTAAGGGAAACTGAGTTCCCAGCAGAAGGAAGAGAGAGCAAGAACCCTAGAACTGAGTTGATGAGTTGGGGAAATGCAGGTAGTTTCCAGTGACCCTGGGGCTGCGGTGGGTGGGCAGGAGGTGTCAAAATGAGGCCGGTGGGAACCAGTTTAGCCAGATTTGCATGGTGTCCTACTGAGTCTGGATTTGGTCTTTGTCATTTTCATGAGCCACTGTAAGGTTTAAGGAGGGCTGTGACCCAGTTGTGTGTGTTTGAGAAAGTTCCCTCTAATGACAAGTAAGAGAAAAGTTGGAGGAGAGGTCACTTGGGAGGCTTTCCCATTAGGTCACATGGATGAGGGCAAGTTCAGTGCTTAGGGGATGATGGGCCAGTGGGTAGAACATTCGCTGTGCCAGCATGAGGGCCAGGGTTTGGATCCCCGCACCCATGTAACTTCTGGACAACCTGCCTATAAATCTCGGCACAGGATTGCTAAACTCTGGCTTCAGGTGAGAGACTCCGCTTCTATGTATGAGGTGGAGAGTGATCAAGAAAGACACCTGGCTGGGTGGTGGTGGCACACGCCTTTAATCCCAGAGGCAGAGGCAGGTGGATCTCTGTGAGTTCGAGGCCAGCCAGGCTCCAAAGCTACACAGAGAAACCCTATCTTGAAAAATAAAGTAAAGCAAAACAAAACAAAACAAGACACCTGATGCCATCTTTGGGCCTTCACACACTTGTGCCCACATACATGAAAACACACAGAGCGATGGAAGAATGAGACTGGGCAGCAGTGGAGGGAAAGGACTTAAGGGGAGTACGGAAAGCTTGTGAAGAATGTTGGCTCATGGGATAGGAGCCCAGAGTCATGTCCACAGCAGGCACAGCTGCATACAGGAGCTCAACCACTGCCTTTCAGGATGTGGAGTCCCTGCTCAGGTCAGTGCCTCCTCGACAGTTTTTACACCTTCAGCTTCGAATCCTGTGGGAAAGCCTCAACTACCCAATCAGCGTCACATGTTCTATACATGACTGAAAGAAAGTAGGATCAAAAGAGAAATCTGAAAGTATTATTCTAAAAACTGGGCTGCACAACAGGGAAGTGGAGGAAAAGCACTCCATGTGGAGGTGACGCTGGGCTGACCCCAGGACATGGCTCAGACCACTGTACCTTAGAAGTTCTGGAGGGCTGCACAGCCAGGCTCAGAAAGACCACCCCTTGGGCAGGAGAGAGTCTTGTCTTTCCCAAGAGTCCCTTTCCATGCTCATGATGAGGAGAGAGGGGTGACTTTGTTGACTGGAGTTGTTCCAAATCACTGAGGAAGTGGACAGTGTCACTTTTCTATGACAGGGAGAACGGGTACCAAGTTTTACCACTGACTTGTGTGCGGCTGAACCTGCAGGTTTTCCACCCAGGAAGTGGGTAAGCAGTTTGATAACAGGAAGCTTCCTTAAAAAACAAAACAACCGAACCCTCAGACCTGAAAGTGAAGGTTCTAGAGCCATCTCTTTCTTTGTACACATCTCAAGATAAACTACAGACAACAGAGCGTCCCTCTAAATATGTTAATATCAAATATGTCTATAGTGTGAAGCAAAGCTCAGTATTTGGTACCCATTTTTCTTTGAGTTAACATTTACATAGGTTGAAACTCAGAAATCTGAATTCTGACAGATGCAGGCACGTCTTTATCCTACACCTGGGTTTATCTAAGAATGACCATGACGCCAGTGGCATCTGACCTTATCCCAGAAAGCAGGATCTAGTCCCTCAGTGTGTTTCAAGGACTGTCAAGGAGAGAGTGTGGAGGGGAAGAAAGGACAAAGCTCTTCTTTGTTCACAGCCCATTGGCACTGCCAGTTCGATGCCATGGTTACATTGCACTGTGAGCGCGGACCCACAGGAAGGGCTCCGTCGGGGTTGGCTCTGTCGTGGCTCCTATCAATATGCCCCTCATCCCACGGCAGTCCTTTACTATGTCTATTGGTCAGAACCCTGTAAGCAAAAGGTGAATGGCAGCAGGAACCCAACACCTCCACCTGCAGCTGAAGCAGAACAAATGATGAACAGTGTGTCTGGGGACTTGATGACCCAGTAAGATGACAGCTGGCTTATCCGTAGCTCCAACCCCAGGTTTCTTTGATGGCAAAGCCCACCTCCAGCTGGAAAGATAGGACATGCCATTTTCGCCCATTTCCCTTATTGTGTGTGACATTGTCTGAGTATTTGTTTGTGTTAGGTCCAAAGCAGGGTTCCCAAAATGGCACTACTGGTGACAATGGCCTTAACAGAAGGACTCTGACTGGGTAAACACAAGGGTTGTTACTAGAAAAACAGAAAAACCAAAACTGATTCGGAAACCTTCTGATTCCCTTCTCCAGCCCAAGGTCAGCTGCTTTGGGCAAGGCCATCTAGTTCTGGGACAGCCTGCTACAGATCAAAGCCCACATGCTAAATCCCAGGCTATTCTGCAGCCTCTCCTGCCAAGCTACCTGTCCCTTTATAACTGACAAGGCTTTCCCGACTGCTGACTATTCTCTGACCCCAGCAGTATGATTCCCCAAACAAACTTTTTTTTTTACTCATGGAGTGGTCTAGTTCAGTGGTTTTTCTGAACCCTCGAGTGCAGTTTGTATCCCCCAGATCTCATATGTGGACATACACCCCTACCACACACGTGGCAATGTTAAGGCATAGGGTCTATGCCCTCACAGATGGGATTGGTGCCCTTATAGTAGAAGCCCCTGGAAAGCTCCTTCCATGTGTAGCATGTGAGGGCAAGCAAGGCATCTTGGAAGCAGAGCAACTGCTCTCACCAGACACTGGATCTGATGGTTGTTCTGGAATCCTCACCTCCCACAATGCTGAGCAGTAGATTTCTATTGTTTCTAAGTTAAGTGGGGCTATATTTTGGATCTTGAATGCCCCCAAAGGCCTATGTATTAAAGTCTTGGTCCCCAGACTGGTGTTTTTGGGAGGGGATGTAGTCTTTAAGTGGTGGGACCAAGTAGGAGGTCTTTTGATTATTTGGGGGAGAGTGTCCTCAAATGGGTTAGCAAGACCCTGGTCCTTTGTTTTGTTTTGTTTTTTGCCATTTGGCCACAAAGTGCATAGTTTTTCATCTCCTCACCTTCTGCTGTGATACAAAGCCTACTTTCCTACAGGCTACAGCAGTGGGGTCAAACCAGTCAAGAACCTGAACCTCCAATGCTCCAATGACCAAGAGCCAAAATAAACTTTTTGTTTTGGTAAGTGATTAGCTCAGGCCTTTTGTTACAGTGACGGGAACCTGAGTGGCACACATGAGAAACCATACCTTCTCACGGCTGCCCATGGATTTGGACAAAGAGTGGTACTGAGAAGTGGCGTGCTCGGCTGTGAAGAAACACCCAAAAAATGTGGAAGCGGTTTAGGAACTGGGTGCTAGGAAGAGGCTGGAAGTGTTGTGAAATGCATGTTGGAGAAAAACAGAATCACAGACCCTGAGGGAGTTTCTTGTCAAGGCTGAGGCAAAGAGTTTCAGGGAAGCCTCCAGCCATCTCTGGATCGCATGAGAGCCCGTGAACAGCAGTAGTAACAGGAACATTGAAGGCCACTCTGGTGGCTTACCAGATGGGATTGGGGAATAAGGTGACTGGAAACGGGTGGGGGGGATGGTGGCCGTTGTTGTAAAGTGGCCGGAGACTGAGCCCGTTTGTGTCTCGGTGTTTTTGGAGGAAATGGACAATGACGAGGCCACTTGGCAGGTGGTGAGGAAAGGGCTGTGGGTTCGGCATCCTATCCTGACTGTTTGCAATGAAAAGAAGATCTGGAACATTCTCAATCTGGCCATATTGTAAAGAATGAAAAACCTATTCATCAGAAAACACCAAAGAGGCAGCCGGCAGACTGCTAGATGCTACATCTTAGAACAATGGCAAACAACAAAGACAGCATCTCAGAGATCTGAGTGGGGGGGCTCTCCAGGCTAGGATGCTAGCTAGGGGCCTGGGCCTGGAATGGTTCCTTGCATTGTGATTTAGCAGTCTGACCACCCAGCTGTGGTTGAAGCAGAACCAGGCACAGATCAGGCCACCAATGAATGGCACAGTATGGATGCCTGCAAAGTGCCATCTCCATGAATAGCAAAATGTATTCCCTCTGTGCCTGGATACGTCCCCCTCAGTTTCAAAAGATGCCACAGATATCCTGAAGGCCAGGCAGAGAACTACACGAGGGTGAAGGACAACAGAATCCTTGCTAAGACAAAGCCCAAGGCAGCCATGGGAGAAGGGCCTTTCCAAGACTTCCAGAGACACCAGTGAGCACCTGCAAGACCACAACCTGTGCATGTATCCTACAAAGTCAGGAAGGTTGGGAGGGGAGGCTCCAGAACAGGAAGTGCTCTTAACCCCTGAGCCATCTCTCCAGCCCCATAATTTTGTTTCTTTTTTCTTTTCTTTTTCTTTTTGTTTTTCAAGACAAGGTTTCTCTGTGTAATGCTGGCAGTCCTGGAACTCACTCCTTAGACTAGGCTGTCCTTGAACTCACAGAGATCCACCTGCCTCTGCCTCCCCAGTGCTGGGATTAAAAGCCTGAGCTACTACTGCTTGGCTTTTTGTGCATTTCTTACAGAAGATAAGACTGTATCTATTATCAAGAGAACCATGGTGGTGCTGGAGATATAGCTCAGCAGTTGGGAGTACTGGCTGCTCTTCCAGAGGACCCGAGTTCAGTTCCCAGCACCCACCTGGCAGCTCACAACTGTCTGTAACTCCAGTCCCTAGGGATCCAATGCTGTCTTCTAAGGGCACTGCATGCACATGGTGCAGGCAAAATACCATTACACATAAAATAAATATAATTTGCAAAAAGGAGAGAACTATGGTTCTGCGATTTATAGCATAAGTTTCTAAAACCACCAAGGTGGCCGATGAGGAGTAGCTTCAAAATGACAAGGTAGCAGCATCGCAGTACCCTTAGATAGTGAACTCGGATGCAGTGAATCTGTCTTCTGGTTTCTAGACTCCTCTAAGTCAGTGGGCCTGTAGCTGGCCACTGGCTCCAGCTATCCTGCAGGCTGGGATACACACTGAGTCCTCTGAGGTCTTGATATATTCAATTCTGTCATCCAGACTGGCAGTAGAAAACAGTCTTATGACATGTACCCAGCTCAAAGTCTAACAAAATTATAGGTGTCCAAAATTTTTATTTTATTTTTGTTGGTGATTAAGCTGTTTGTTACATCTCCCTGTGTGTTCAACATTCAAAAAATATATTTATTAAGTGCTTTCTACGTGCCAGGATTTACTCTAGACACTGGGAAAACAGAAATTTGCCTCACAAGTCCTACCCTAAGGAGCCTTGGATTGGTCACTTGCACATCACTGTGACCCAGAGACTTTAGGGGACAACTTAGAGGAGAAAAGATTCCTTTTGGTTCGTGATTTTAGAGCGTTCAGAACATGGTCACCCGGCTTGCGTTTCTAGGCCTGTTGTGAGGCGAATGGCATGATGTGTGAGCAGGCGGGAGAGGCTGCTTCATTACAGAGTAACCGGAAGTAGAAGGCCTGAGAGAAACAGACAAGAGGGGGCCCCAGCAGAACACAGCCCTTGACAATACACCCCCGGCCACCACCACTTCCTTCAGCTAGCCCTCACCCCCTAACACTGCCAGACCCTCCCAAATTAACACCCCCAGCTGGGGAACAAATACTCAACATGTGAGCCCGTAGGGGACACTTTACGTTTTAAACCACAAGCCCCCAGAATAGGAAGAACAGAGAGTAAGTGTCCAATCATGTATGAAGGAAACCTCTCCTAGGGCCAAGAAATTATGGAAACCTGCAGGAGTTCATTCATTCATCCCGTTGACCATTGGACATACTCACCGATCATCTGCTGCGTGCTAGGAACAGGGAAACAACTGAGAGAAAGCCCACCCCTTCTCTGACGTCACCTTTGGTCCGATGGAAGCGCAAGAGCCCTGAGCAGACCGAAGGCCACCACTATATCCGGGACAGTGAGGAGGACGGCACAGGGCCCACATGTTGGATGCTGAGGATGGAATGGTGCCTAAGAAGCAAAGGTGGGGAGGAATATCACATAGAGCAGGGGCAAGAGAGACCATAGCAAAGGTATTTTCTTTTTTTTTCTTTTCTTTTTTTTCCTTTTTTCTTTTTGGTTTTTCAAGACAGGGTTTCTCTGTGTAACTCACGCTGTAGACCAGGCTGGCCTCACAGAGATCCACCTGCCTCTGCTGGGATTAAAGGCATGTGCCACCACCACCCAGCTAGCAAAGGTATTTTCAAATGAAGGAAACACCCTGGGCAGGGTGGAGGTTGCCAGGAGGTGGTAAGCAAAAACACAACAAAATCCTGACGAATCTTGTAAGGTTTAAGAGGGAATGTTTACTTAAGAAAATCACCAGCTGCCAAACAGGGTTTTGGAGTGTGAGACACCAGAGGCAGGATACTGAATAGAGGCTCTTAAAGTTCTCTTTGGGAAGTGCTGGCCATGGCTGACCTCAGAGTGGTGAACAGTTCCCCTGGCAATAAAGGATGTGAGAAAGGATGCTAATTTCTGCCCTCAGCCATGGAGAAAGTAACCCAGCACAAGAAGCCTGGGCTTGGGAGTAGGTCTCCATGGAATGTGCTGGACTTGAGGGTCCTGTGGGATAATCAGACGGACACAGCTGCAGGCTATGCATCCTGGAACTGTAGAGAGTGCTCAGCTAGGGCCTGCAGTGGGGAGTCCTTAGGGCAGAGGAGGCGCTGAGTCCTGTGGGTGCTGGTGACGTCACTGGGGAACACTTAGAGGAAGGTGAGAGATAACACCCCAGGAAAGATAGGGATGGAAGGGACAGCAATATAGACTCAGAGATGTAATAATGAAAGTTACAGAAAGGATGCTAAGCCCTGAACTCTCATCTTGAATAAGCTGCTTCCGGCTGGTGCTGTCTAAAGACTTTGGGGAAGCCTTCTTTTCCTGGCCGCCAGCAGAGCTGGAGGCGGAAGTCAGAAGGCCACTTGTGTCCTTTGTTGACTGTTAAAAATACTGTCCAGAAGCACATGAAATAAGCTTCTGTAAGAGCTCAATTCTCTTTGATGAGTTTGGTCCACATTCTGTAAAGGTACTGGGGGTTGGAGTGTGAGTGGGTGGGGTAGCTTCACAAGAACAAAACACACTTCCTTTCCTTCCAGACTCTCAGAGTGTGGTGACCTGCGTACCTCAAGAACCCTCAGCTATAATGACAAGCCACAGCCTCTAAGAGGTGCAGGAGTGGGGAGGGCCTGGAAGGAGGGAGGTAGGCATCCAAGCTATGGTCTAGATAGGGAGGGTAGTTGGGAGGTTCCACACAATCAAATACCAAGACTTAAGATCCCTCAGACCCACATTTACCAAGAGAACAAAGGGGGATGTGGAAAAATGAGTCAATGCTCACAGGCCCAGTGGCCCACACTAAGGAAACAGCCTCCAGAGAAGTGCAAGGGCTAGACCTCTGAGTCTCAGGCCAGAGCTTCTGGAGTATCAGAAACACCAGGAACATCATCTGGAACATCAGGACGCGTGGAGCATCAGGGCGTTTGGAACATCGGGAACAACAGAAGCATCGGGAACGTCAAACTGTCCTGTCCTCTGCTGTAGCTCCTACGTAGGTGGCTTCCTCTGGGGTTTGGGAAGTGCCTGTGTTACAGTCCAACCATTCTAGATTATTCTAAAATGAGCTGTGTAAGCCCTTTTCAGCTTGCCAGGAAGGCATGGTTGTTTTAGATTGCTGGTTTTCAGCGCCTGCTGGGATCTCAACATCGTCGTAGTCGTTTTCAGAGCCCGAGATGGAAAAGACCTTCTTGTTTCTAACTTTCCTCACTGATGAGTACCAAGCTAGTGGTTGACTTGGCACCTCCTGTGGGGCTAAAGCGCAGAAACAGGGTCATTACAATGCAAGTCCTCTGAGCTTTGAGCCTGTTATAGACCATCCCACTTCCTGGAAGGCCAGTTCCCCATTTCACAAATGGAAACCAGTCACAGACATGACACACATCTCAGGATCGCCCAAGTGCATGAGTGGCAAATGCTGGGCGGCTCTCCTGACTCCCACATCTCTGCTTTCAGAGCCTCGCATCCAGGGAGCTATGATGCAAACACTTAGGAAACAGACCACAGCCTGTTGCTAGGTGACCTCAGTTGTGTCCACAGATCTCAGATCACAAGGATTTGATGACTTTGTTGGTACATCCCTCTCCACACCCTAGGCTGCTCCCCAGGACCCTTTGCCATTGCTTACATGCAAATCTACCCCCTAAGAAGGAAGGAAATGGGGTGTGTATGTGTGTGTGGGTTGTTTTCAAAGATAGAATCACTGCAGAATGAGTCCACAGCAGGAACGAGAATGCTTGCTGCTGTTCATCTGTGGCTTGAGGATGATTCTCCTGAGGCTCGTGCATTGGGGACTCGGTCACCAATGTGGTGTGTGTGTGAAGGCGAGCTCAGCCATTAACAGTTCCTACTGCTTTGCAGAGGTCCTGAGTTCAGTTCCCAGCAACTATATCAGGTGGCTCACATTCACCTCTAACTCCAGCCCCAGGGGACCCAGTGCCCTCTTCTGGACTCTGGACACGGTGCACATGTGGGCACTCAAACACCTATGAACACAAAACTAAAATAAGGAAAAATGGTATTTTGTTTTTGTTTTAAGAGATAGAGCCTAGTTAGAAGCGGTATGGGTCCTTCTCTTTGCTCTCTACTCTGTCCTACCACATGACTTTCTGCTGTCACATGGGCTCTGGCCATGATGCCATGTTTGTCATGTGATGTAGCTTTCCAGTGCCATGCTGTGTGGACACTCAACCACCCACGCTGCCAACAAAATAAGCCTCTATTTAGAAAAACTACCCAGCCTGGAGTATTTTGTCACAGTAACAGAAAATAGATTAACACACTGACGAATAGCCTAGCTGCACCTATAATGAGAATCAGATTTGCCACCACAATAATCTTATCTTTCTCCAAGGAAACTGAAAAACCATTGCCGTTCCATTTCCTATAAAATGAGTTCATGTTTAGACTCCAGAGGTCAGTTAGTTTGGTGATCATGGATTAGTCACTTAACTTCCTTGGGTCTCAGTATTGTCCTCTGTCCAAGGAGCAATGATAGCCTTCAGTTTCAAAAAGCTATGTGGACTTAAATCTTAAATGAGGTCATGTCTAGCAGGGAGCCAGTCAAGGGAACCAGGAAGCATTCAGGAATGGTGGGGCTCACCTGTAATCATTTTATTTATTTATTTATTTATTTATTTTTAAATATTTATTTATTTATTACGTATACAATACTCTGTCTGCGCGTATGCCTGAAGGCCAGAAGAGGGCATCAGACCTCATCACAGATGGTAGTGAGCCACCATGTGGTTGCTGGGAAATGAACCCAGGACCTTTGGAAGAGCAGG
>LOJH01038633.1:2429-17035 GCA_001685095.1 Ellobius talpinus | reverse complement strand
CTGCTGTTTATGTTTGCATTTGTGGTTCCTGATTGTTTTCTCATGATTTCTGTTCCTATAATTCACTTGGCTTATGCTTTCTTTATTGTCTCTATTTCAGTTTTCAAGTCTTGAAGAGTTTCTTTCATGTGTTTGATTGTTTTTTCTTGGTTTTCTTTAAGGGATTTGCTGATGTCTTCCTATTTTTGTTTGTATTTTCCTCCATTTCTGTGAGGGAATTTCTCATTTCCTCATTAAGAGTCTCAAACATTCTCCTGAAGTTATTTTTTAGGTCATTTTCTTCTGCTTCATCTATATTTGGTTGTTTTAGTTTTGCTATTGTAGGGTCTATAGATTTTACTGGTGTTGTGTTGCTCTTTGTGGTGTTGCATTGTTCTTACCTTGTCTACCCATCTTTTCCTCTAATTGTTTTGGTTGGGGGCTGTCTGTGACTCTGGTGATTAATTTTCTAGGTCCCAGAGGATCCAAGGCTCAGAGTGTTGTTCCTTGTGGTACAGTCAGTGCCACTGTTCTAGTCACCCTGTTGGTCACCCCATGTTCCTGGAGGCTGCTCAGTGCTCCAAGGTTTGCTCTGCTCCCAAGGAGTTTGCTGTCTCAGGCCTGCTCTGGTCTAGGTTGTTGGCTCAGACCTGTTTCTGTAAATGTCCCTGGTCAGAATCTGCTCCTGTGGAGGTCCCTGGCTTGGGGTTGATTCTGCAAAGGTCTCTTCTGGCTCCTGTCTTCTCACTTGGCAGTCCCAGACTCAGGTGTGCCTGGACCTACAGAGGACCTGGCTCAGGCCTACTCCCTCAGAGGTCTCAGACTCATGCCCAGACCTGCAGAGGTCCTGACTCAGGTCTAGCTCCTTTTAGGTCCCAGACTCATGTCTAGACCTGCAGGGGTCCTGGCTCAAGTCTACTCCCTCGAAGGTCCCAGATTCATGCCTGGGCCCACAACAGTCTCTGGCTCTGGTCCACTCACTCAGCAGTTGCTCCCCTGTACCTGCCTATGTGGAGTTCACTCTATCAGGTCTGCTCTGGCCCAGGTTTCTGACTCAGTCCTGCCTTTCCAAATATACCTGGTCTGGATCTGCTCCTGCTCCCATGAAGCTTGCTGTGCAGGTTCATTCAGGCTGAGGTCACTGGCTCAGTCCTGCACTAGTGGAGTTTGCTGCCCCAGGCCTGCTCTGGTCTAGGTCACCGGCTCAGTCCTCTATATGATATTTGCTTGACTTTAATTAAGGAAGTTAAAAAAATTATATAGTTATGCAAGTTAATTATTTTTCACTTAGACTGTGCCACAAGCCATCTACCATCCCATTTCTCTCCTACTCCTTATGTTACCTTCTTCCTTCTTCCCTTTCTTCCTTTGACATTTAAGTTTTCTTTGTATCTTGCCCCTCATCTTTCTTTATCTCTTCCTCTAGTTTGTACACCCACGTGGTGTCAACCAGCTAACCAGCCAGAGACCAGCATTTGTTCTGAATATAATTCTGTGTTCACAGGGACACTGCTATAAAATCTCCAGGAAGTCTGTTATAAATCTGGGTGATGCTTCCAATTAACTAATGGAGTAAATGAATGTGGCTCTCTCTACTCTTCTTTTATCTCCTCTAAGTTCATGTCTGGGTCATTTCTACCGACTTCTCTTTTGAGTTGCAAGTCATCCATAGCTTTGTGCCTTCCTCAGAGCTTATCTCTTCTGTCTGGGCAGACTGAGTAATGAGTGATCCTATGGTACTCTGGGTGATGAGTGGTCCTGTGGTACTCTAGGTGCTGAGTGGTCCTATGGTACTCTGGGTGCTGAGTGATCCTATGATACTCTGGGTGATGAGTGGTCCTATGGTACTCTGGGTGCTGAGTGATCCTATGATACTCTGGGTGATGAGTGGTCCTGTGGTACTCTGGGTGATGAGTGGTCCTACAATACTCTGGGTGATGAGTAGTCCTATGGTACTCTGGGTGATGTGTGGTCCTGTGGTACTCTGGGTAATGAGTGGTCCTGTGGTACTCTGGGTGATGGGTGGTCCTACAGTACTCTGGGTGATGAGTAGTCCTATGGTACTCTGGGTGATGTGTGGTCCTGTGGTACTCTGGGTAATGAGTGGTCCTGTGGTACTCTGGGTGATGGGTGGTCCTACAGTACTCTGGGTGATGAGTAGTCCTATGGTACTCTGGGTGATGTGTGGTCCTGTGGTTTGCAGATACTGAAATCTATGTCCTTCTTTTTTTCCAGTGAATTAACAGCAGCCCTGCCATCATTCACTTCACTTTTCCCTTCGGCATCTTTTCAGATATACATTAAAAGAAATCACTTCATGATGGGAGCAGCTAATCCTTGTAAACCAGATGTTGTGTGCCATCCTTTGTCACCTGACCTTATATGATATGAAATATTTATGACCACTGATATTGTTTCTTTGTTTTCATCCACACTGTTAGGTGTTGAATTCTCTAAAGATGCAAATAAATATTAGATTGACAGTTAAACTGATTTAATGTCCTCCAAATGCTTCTTTATTATACAGAATCTGTGCCAAATAGCCTGTTCTAGTGAAGAAAAAATATTTGTGAGGAAAGCAGATGATTCTGAAATCAGGTAGTGATCAACACACAGCTCTTTTAGAAGTCATCTGTCAGGAAACATAATGTAAGTCTGAGTCAGCATCACTTCCACAGGAGAACAGGAATGACCATCACTCATCTGTCTTACTTCATTACTAAAAAGATAGCCAGCAGATGAAGAATTTCATGGGAGTAGACTACACCTAGAAGATAAAGTAAAAACATAGTAAATAATTTAATTTGGAAGGTAACTATATACTTAAAAACTGTTCTAATGTTTCTTTTTTGAGTTATAAACAGAAGTACATAATGTAAGTCAATGAAATAGTTATTAATTTTATTATCAAGTATTATCCAGATACTGCTCTTTAACATATGTCACCTTTAAAGTTTCAAAGCCAACCACTGGAGAATCTTACAAATTGCCTTTCGGTACTTTAGCTAAGTAACATCTAAGCAGTTGAATGCACATAAGCTGTTTCCACGGATCATAAAGTGCTTTATGGGTGGCTGGTTTGATATGCTACAGAGGAGGCCATGTTGGCTGTTGAATATTTTGCCTATTCACCATTTTTTATAAGTCTTTATACACTAACTCTTTGAGTTAAAAGACATGAGTTAAAGAGGGCTATAAAGTTATCCAGCTGTTCTCAGCTGTTTTATGTGTGCTGGGTATTTATTTCTTTAATTGTGTAGGAAGAGTTGTCATTGTCAGAGGTCAGCCAGCTTTTCTTTGTCTCTCATGTGACAGGTATTAAGCTGATAAAGACTTTAAGATGTTTACACGTTAATTTTTAATGTTTTGTAAGAAATACTAGGGTTTTAGTTCCTGAAAAATATCCTTATATACACTTAGCTTGCCCTGCTGTAACAGTTTTATTGCCAGCTTCTTATAGGGTGAACCACATCACATTTTTCTTCTCAATTCCAAGGTACAGACTTCAACTCAATTCCTTTTCTGTCTTTATCAGGCCATGTACAGAAGAGTGAAGTGGCATTTGTTGCCATACTTCCTACAACAAGATCCCATTTTCTCTGCTTAAAAATCAATGGGTTGCCTTCTGTTTTGTCCTTTTTTTGTATTTTCAGTTTCTCAGATCTTTCTGACATCTTCCCTTAAAAACACACATGTAATCTGTCTTTTAATTTCTGGAAAACATCTTCAACCTGAAATTGAATAGATGCTGTGTGTGTTAACTGTTAATAAACTTGCATCTTCCAAATCTAAATTACAGTGAATTAATTCAAACATAGAGTAGCCACTATCTGTAGCTAGCATTTATATTTTTAAATCAAAGGTTGTGCAGAAAGTCACATAAGTAAATTAAAATTCTTTAGGACAAGGAAAAATAAATAAATAATGGCACTAATAGTGCCATAAAACTGCAAGGAACAAAGACAGCATAAAAGTTAAAGGCAGTGGGACACAGGTCATGGGAAAAAGAACCCCCAGGGAAACGTATTTTACTGTGAAGACAATCACTAGCAGACAAGCTTAAAGTTAACTCTTAGTTCATGTTGCACACATGTCCAGGACTGAGGGACACTGTGTATGATGTCATACTTCGCACATGACCAGGACTGAGGGTCTCTATGTATGATGATGCTCCTGCCCACTTCATTTTCAGAACTTTCTTTATTCATTAGTCCTATGATGTCAAGTATTCCCAGAGTAGTCAGAGGACTTCTCTGCTGACCTTCCCAAATATTTCTGAAGAGGTTGCTAACCTTTATCTTCCCATTTTATGAGTAAGGAAGCTCTCTGGGAAGGGGGCTAAAAGAAGAAGCTACTGAAATGACTCCCTATCCAGGAATGGGTGAGTGTGTCCATTCTTTCTACTCTGAGAATATTTCACTCTTGTCTCCTTCCTGGCACTCTTTGAGCTCCCATACATCTCAAGGCCTGGTGCTCCCTTGAAATATGTTTTTTGTTTTGTTTTGTTTTTCAGGATACGCTTGTTCTAATATAAATGATTTTGCCAGGCATCCTGTCTGTTGGAAGAATTGTCCAGGAATTCCTATAATAGGACAATTGCCCAAATGGTTGTTACTGCATTGTTCACCTGACCCCAGAAGGGGGTTATTCATAGGAGCATCTTTCCAGAAACCCTACACAAGGGGGAACACATTTGAGAGGAGAATGGTGTTAAGATCAAAGGACTTTCAGTGGCTCTCACTGTTTTCTGAGTTTTAACTCAGAAATTTTAATTGCTTTTTAGTGGCTCCCTGGCAGCTGCAAGAGTACCCAGTAGAATTACTGTGTGTTTTTAATGTACATATAAATAGGTTCCATATCATTATGTCATAAAACGTGTGCTTAACCTATCCTCAGCTCAAGAGTACAATTCTATCTTGTGATATTGATACTTTTGCAAGCTAGTCTCTCCTATTTTAGATGTTTGAAAAGCTGCTGAGAGACCTTATGCTTTTTATTTTCTTTCCTGTCTCTGTACCACAAAATTAAACAATGAATGCCATTTATTATTAATAGTGAATTGTTAGTGGATAACTGCAATTACAATCTGGAACGAACATTTGCAACCAAAATAAATTGCTTCATCATAACACTCGAAAGTCACATTGTGTATTAAGAGATGGGAGGAAAATTATAAACGCTTTAAAAATTGACATTCAATTAGATAATCCTTCAACTTCCTTTCCTGCATTAGTTACTGGTTTCATCTTTTAAAACCTTTCCATACTTTTAGTCATTTCAAAATAAGCTAGATAAAAACAGCAGTATACTTCTTATCCAATGTGTACAAAAATATATGTTGAAAGAGGAGAACAGTTTCTCAGACTTATGGCTTTAGTTTTGCTTTGTTTGGCTCAATTTTTGGTTTGCTTTTGCTGATTCAGGATCTCATATACCCCAAGCTGGCCTCACGTTCACTGTGTGTAGCTGAGGCTGGGGGTCCACTACCCATTCTCCTGCTCCCACCACCTGAGGGCTGAGATTAGAGGTGTGCTCTATTAGGTCCATCTGTTAAAATAGCTTTAAAAATAATTATTAGATTATTCAAGCTCATTTGAGGAAACTTATTGAAAATGTACTATAAGGAAGAAAAAAGAGTCACCCATACCTTTTATCTCCTACCCTATTGGTCATTGTCAAACATTTTTGCCTTTGGCATTGTTACTTATTCATTTTCTTAGTGTATGCGGTGTTAAGGCTGATACCATTGTGTCTGTGTGTGTTTATATATAGAGATATTATATATATGTATATATGTGTGTGATATGTATGCATTTATATATATTTTGTGGCAAGGTTTTTATGGCTCTGAAGAGACACAATGCCTGCAGCAACTCTTAAAAAAGTTAAAACTCTTAAAAAAGTGCTTAAAAAGCACACATTGACTTGGGATGGCTCGCTAACAGTTTCAGGACTTCAGAGCTTTATCATCATGATGGGGACATGGCATGATGCTGGCAGATGTGGGGCTGGAGCTGAGAGTGCTACGTCTTGACTCAGAGGCAACTGGAAGTCGGCTGACACACTGAGCAGTATCCTGAGCATAGGAAGCCTCAAAACCTGCCCCCCACAGTGACACTTTCTTCAACAAGGCCATACCCATTCCAACAAAGCCATATCCCCTATGAGATAATTAGGGGATAATCACATCAAAATAAAATTGATTGTTCTGTGTAAATCCCTTCTATCTTAGGGTTTCTATTGCTGTGATGAAATACCATAACCAAAGGCAAATTGGGGTGGAGAAAGCTTATGTGGCTTACACTTCAGCATTGCTGTTCATCACTGAAGGAAGTCAGAAGAGGAGCTCAAACAGGGCAGGATCCTGGAGGCAGGAGTTGATGCAGAGGCCATGGAGCGGTGCTGCTTACTGGCTTGCTTCCCCTGGCTTGTTCTGTCCACCTTCTTATAGAACCCAGGACCAACACCCCAGGAATGGCACTACCCACCAAGGCTTGGTTCCTCCCTATATTGATCACTAATTGAGACAATGACTAATTGAGACAGCTGGATCTCAACAAGGCATTTCTTCAGCTGAGGCTCCTTCCTGTGATGACTCTAATTTGTGTCAAGTTGGCTCATAAAACCAGTAGGCATACCTTCACTCACATTCACAAAATAATGCATACTTTAAATTACTGTAGACCTAATTAAAATGCAAGTCTGAAGAGTGTCATTAATCTATAATAAAGCAATGTATCCCAGTTGTTGGCAATAGTTCCATAGCTTACTAGTTTTAAATCCAAATCTGATTCTGTCACTTGCTATTATTTTGGTGACTCTGTCCATGTCTGGGGATGACAATTACCCAACCTGAAATGAACCATTTATCCTCTTTACTTGCCTATTCTGAGGACTCAAGTAAGAACACAGAAGCCTAAGTTTTACGTGCATGGAAGTGTGACCTTTCTCCATTCCCTCTTCCCTTTGCCCCAGTCTGATTCTTTTCATCAGAAGCATTTGGAGCCATTTTCCAGTCTCCGTGATTGTGATGTATCCACTCCATTTGAAACTTCAACCATAACTTCTTCACCTCCTGGGAAACTAAGGCTATGGGATTGTGAGTACTGGTATCTCTCCATTTCTCCTCCACAAGCCTTGGAACAGGGAAGGGCGCTCAGAGCAGAGCACATGGGTCATGCTGCCTTTCATGCTTTGGAAAGCTCTGACCACGCTCCCTCTCTGACTGTGGCAGTGGGTGCCACTGATATCTCTGCCGTGGTGAGACAAGGACCAGTTGCTTTTTCTGCACCGTTCTCACAGTGCCTGCAGAACTTCCCCAACGCGCACTACACTAAGTACTCCTGCACCCATCCCCCAGCTCCTACCATGGACCAACTTCTGATAGTTTCTTACTTTGAGGATTTCCTGGGCTGATGAGCAAATATTCTTGGGATTGAAAGAATAATTTTGAGTTAATCAGGACAAGTTCTGTGACATTCCTTAATTTAGTTACATTAGAATCACATCACGGCTTGCTCTACCGGTGGATAATAATGTTACCCAGACCAGTCGGTCATGGCATGGCCAGTAAGAATTCTCCAGCGTTCCATTTGCAAATAGAAAGAGTCCAGAAAAACAGAATAAGAGGTTTGGAGGTTGGACTAGATCAGATCTGGTATTTAGACCCAATTCTTTTACTTCCTAATTTGTGTGGTCTTTAATTTATGCCACGAAACCTCCCGGACTGCCCAAATATCTGTGTGAATATGTTAAGATTAAATGGTATTTGTTATTCCAGTGAAGGTCTCTTTATTCTCAATAATAGTACTACCACCACTAGTAATAGTACTAATTACTGCTAATATAATAATAGGACTCTCCTCTACTTTCTTAGCACCTGTGAAACAGAAAGGTCTTTGATATACTGGTAAATGATCCAAGTGGGGATCACAGTATGCATTGGGGTAATATCACTAGGTGGTTCTAACAAGCCATTGTCTCACTGAGCGCTGGCTATCAATCTGGTACCACAACCCAGAGTTGAATGTATTTCTCATCGCCAAGATGGGCAGTGATTAGACAGGAGTACAGATAGAAGAGGCTTTTTTATTTGATCTATGAAGACGTCATTTCCAGATCAAAGGATAGAAACACACATGAAAACGTTAGTTAAGATGAGAGAAGAATGGAAAAAAAATCCATGTGAAGAAATTCGCAGGTTTTCATATGGGTCTTTTAAAAACACTTGCAGTTTCTCTGCTTATCCACAATGGTGTAGAATTTACAATCTTACCTTTAGCAATATGGTACTCACAAGATATAGAATACTCACAAGGAAGAGAATAAGGATAGAATTCTTAATATTTCCAGAAACTCTTTTAAAGACTGGAGTTAACTGGTGCAAAGAATCCTTCCTTGATAGGAAAATCCAAGATAAAAAGTATTTTGAAGTTAAAAATTACTGCATAACTAGTAAACATTGCATTGTTTTCCCACAGTGGAAAAATATACTGAGCAAGCTTGGTAAGACCTTGTATGGGTGGGTAGGGAGCATTCATTCAGCAGGGACATTGGCAAAGAGAAAGAGCCATGTGAGCTTCAGCATCAATTTCAATGCAATTGAAGCTGTCCTGGGAGATGGAAGTGACAGTCCTGGCTGACAGCTGTTACTGCAGGTGAATGATTGCATAAAGGATGTTTTGACGTTTCTGTACTCTTATGTCACTCTGGGTGGTGGGGGATATCATTATCTGTATGAACAGAGGAAGGAAAACGAATGGTTTACAGCAGATTCAGGGAAAGGAGAAAGAGAATTTGACATCAGTTTGTTGAAATTTTGATTCAAAGGGCAATTAATTACAGCCATCTTGTGACCACCATCTGGAAGATTCGAAGTCTCATTTTTTTCTAGTTGCATTAAGCCTTACAGACTCTCAAGAAACTATTTAGTCATGAGTTCTTTCTACCCCTGTAACAACCTAATCAAACAACAAAAATATGGGAAACTTTTTTTGGGGGGTAGGGAAATTAGTATTTTATTTTCCTAGATCAATGTGTTATTAAAATTAAAGCATGAATAGAGACTTGCTATAATCCAAAAGGAATTAGGTGGAATTTACACAAGCAAAATCCTTATATTTGAATTTAGAATTCCACAGTAAATATTTATTATGTACTAAATGTTACATGAAAGTGGGCTAATTAACACAGGACTTTGTATTTTCCAAAGGTCGGAAACCTTTCTTTCAGATCCATGCAGGTACACTCTGATATGTCTTTTCATTTAAATGTTTTGGCGTCTACTACTTTAGGGATTTCTATAATTCTTTAATTGGAATCAAATCCACCTGACTTTATTTCTCCTAATGGGTTTCTAGAAGCTCTCGACTACTGATTTGGTACCAGCTTAGAATTCTCTGTTATTTTTTCCCTCAGTTTGTGTTTAGTTTTGTTTCTGTTCCTATTAAACAGCAATTTTTATTACTTTAAATGACATAGGTTGGCCCCACTTTCTTTTTCTGTTGAAATTGTGGATGTGTTTATAATAAAACTCAATTGTTTAGCATTTCCCATGTGCTGTATGAGAGACGGTGCTGAGCGCTTGCTTACGTTCTCTCCATTCGTCTTCCCAGAGACCTTGGCAATGCTACTGTGATTGTTCTCATTTTATAGGCAGAGGAAGGAATTACGCTAACACGTCGGACCAGGATTCGTTTCTCTCTTGTTTCCCCTGATTGGTCTCTAGTGTTAAGAAGCTCTGTGATTCATTTCTCTGTGCTTCCTGAGTAAATGTGATCTTTGGTGAAGACACGAAGCTAAGGATTGAACCTAGGGTCTTGCATGTTCTAATCAAGCACCCCAGGACTGAGCTATGGTCTCCTCCCCAGCCCGTGTTCTGGGTTTTTGCTTCAAATATTAATTATGTAATTGCAAGCTGTTTTTCGTTGAAACTGATCTCTTCTAAAACTCCAGCATCACATCTGCATTTTTTGTGTTGATACTTCCGTGGAAATGGAGGAGGCATCTCAAACATAACTGCTCAAGATAGAATTGTTGTTTTCTAATGCTCTAGTGAATTTCTGTCAGTCTTTTCTCTCTGGGTCAATATATCAGTATTTCTCCTAGTTCCTCAAAGCAAACTCATTGGTCTTTTAAAATTCCCCTTTCTCTTAGATCCATGGCTAATCAACCAGCCAACACTGCCTGCTTTCCTCCTACCATACAGTTCAAATACCTCCTATTTTATACATATCCATATTATCATTTAATAAAGGATTTCTCTGTTTACCCAATTTAAGATCAGAGACTTCAAATACATCTTAATTCTACTGCTATCCCTCAAATATGTCCTCATTGCAACAATAAAAGTGATGGCTTTAAAATGGCGATTCTATTATAAATATACCTCCATGATGAATACCTATGACATTTATGATAGGTCAGAATCCCTTGTTCATCCTGTTCCTTTCTGTGTTACTCTTATCACCCACATCTTAGGTCAAAAAACTTCCCTAAGTGATGCTGCCACTCACAATTCAGTACCAAGTAAGCTGCCACATTATATATAGAACAGTGTGACCCTTGATAATTTCTTATACATTTATTTATTTTTATACAATAGATTTCATGGAACAAACAGACAGTTTGCAAAGACGGTAAGTTTGTTTTCTTTTCTCACTCAGCCCAAGGGGCATAGCTGATGCTCCTGGAACAACAGCCAGGATACCAACAGAAAACATAAATTTAATTTTAAAATTTATGCCACGTGTGGTAATGCAAGTTTGTAACCCCCGGTGCTATATAAACTGAATACAGTAGTCTACTTCTATAATCTTACATATTTGGAAATAAAGGTAGGGAGATTGAAAGTCCAAGATCATCTTGACTACATAGTGATTTGTAGCTAGGCTGAGACACATGAGACTATGTCAAGAATAAGTGAATACATGCATTCATGAATTTCTAAATAATCAACGAAGAATCTTGAACAATGATATTTTTCAAAAGCTAATTGAGGTTGATCTGAGATTAGTTCAGATAACACTTAGGAAAGACATACAAAAACTATCTTGAAGCTGAGACAGGTTAAAATCAGGCATGCATCAAAACAGATTTCCCCCAAGAATTTATATTGTGCTAACAGATCTCACTAGATTTTGATCACTGGAGTAAAAACTCTTAATACTCGGTGAAAGTCAAGTGTCTTTTCCTCTTTTGATAAATCTTTGTCTGTACTTGGTTTTGTTTAGTATCTTGAACTTTAGACAGATTCATGTTTTGGTGTAGGCAGGAGACATTAGTCAAGGGGCCCTACTAGAATGATGTAAAAGAGAAAAAGAACCAGAAAAAGCCAACAAAGAAGTGGCTATATCTCTGGAGTCAGCAGAAATGAAGATGTTAATGATATTGACAGGTCTCTAATTAGACAGGTGACAGAGTTGGCTGTATAATCTTCACCCGCTTGCTTTGATGAAATGCCACAGTGTTCTTATTAAACACAAGTAGAATTTGCTTTGATGTTGGCTGTGGATAGAGTCAGATTTTGAATTTAAATGTCGACTTTGTGAAGATCACACTCACTGTAGGAATCTGGATGCTTAGAAATAAACTTGGATCTCTTGAAATTTGAACTATTTAGTGTTAATTTGATTTAATATTGAAAATCATTATTAGATTTTACTTTGCTATTTACAGTCAGAGATAAACAATTAGGAAGAACAATGGTCCAGTTACTTGGTAGCATTTTTAAAGTACCCAGCATATCCTACTGGGGGACAGGAAGCACAGAAATACAACAGCACAGTTTGTTTTCCTAAGATTGAAGGTCAAGGGATTTTCAACATTTTCTATGTGTTCTGACGTTGGAGAGAATACGAACATTCAACCTTTCACCCAATTTGCTTGTCACAAAGAAGCGTGCTAGGTATTACATTAAGTCCTTTCCTCTTTGTAACGTACCAGAAAAGGACGCTGCTTAAGTGAGTAAAATGTTATAATGCCATTTCACATTTTCCCCATAACTGCTGATCATGCAGTTAAATTCACACTGAGTTTCAACAAATTAAAAAAAAAGAAGTTTAACCTTATAAATTATTATAGCGCTGTAATCGAAAGGAGCCATGCCATTTTTAACAAAAAATTTTACATCAGTAGTGTCAACTATTTTTCATGTCTTAATGATACATTTTCTGTGCGCAAAAATGTAGGATTCCAAAATATATTAGGATATTCTAAAATTGTGTCAGGCATATTTGTGACAAATTTAGTAAGACATCTTAAAGTTTTATTTACTTTTTTTTGTTGTTTTTGAGAAAGAGTCTCACTAAGTAGCCTGTTTCTGATCTTTAATTCTCTGTGTATAGCTAACTGGCCTTGAGCTCACAGAGATCCACTTGCATACTACATGTAAGAACTAAAGGCATGCACTGCCATGCCCAATACCTATTTCTACAAATATAATAATCCACATCTCCATTTGGCACACACTTATGAATACTGCATTTTATATATCAGGTACTATAGAGGGTGCCAGGAACATAATGATAAGTAGTTAGACTTATTCTACATTTTTATTTACATAAGAGGAAAATTAATTAATTACATAAGCAGATGCAGCTTTTAATGGGCTGTGAAAGGAAGGAAATAAGCAAAGAAATGGATTATTGGCAGGCGGAGGACTATTTTTATACTTCCTCATTTTATAGACAAAGGTGTTGGAACAGAGAGTAGTTAGCCACATGCTGATGGCCCTTGGCCAGCTGTGATTAACCCAGGATATCTAAACTAAAGCATGTGCAATATTACAGGTCACACTGTCACCAAAGAATGTTCTCTAAGTACTTTTTTAGTGAATATTAGGAACTAAATATTTAATTTGGGGAATTTAGGCTAAAATATTTTTTTGTCAAATTTCAAGTTATGATTTAGAAAAATCCATTATTCGTGTGAGCTCATAGAAAATAAATAGCTTATTAAGAAAACAGCAAGCGAAGCTCAGAAACAAGCCTGTCATGAGAGCTTGGTATATATCAGAGGATCCTTCACAAACAGTAACAAAAGTACTAAACATGCAGCAAATAGTGCTGGGAAATTCATTATGCACATAGAGAAAAGCAAAACCTGACCCAGAACTTGAACCAAATGAAACAACAACTCCCCGAAGCATAAAGGGTATTGTCACTTTCCTGAAGCCAGGATCAAGTGTCTTGACATCAGCAATTTGGGGAAAAGGTAGTATTTATGGTAGCTCATAACTAAAGATTATGGTCCATGGTGGTGGGAGAGTCAAAGCACCAGGGGCTTCCAACAGTGCTAAAGGCAGGGAGGAGAGGGCTTATGCTTAGCCCACTTTCCTCTTCAAAAAACAAGGTCTTTGTTTTCTTGAGAATTTTATTCTTGAGTGCTGTATTTATATCACGTTTACCCTCTCTCAACCTTTTTCAGCTTTCCTTGTGCCTCCCGACTTGCTTGAAAATTCTTGCCCTCTTCAACTACATATACACATGCAGGGTTATATATGTAGATTCCTGGATGTGTCTATAACCTGCTGAGTCCTTTTAGACTTGCTCATGTGTACATGTGTTTAGAGCTTACCATTGGGACTGGAGAATCTCTTGGGGGCTCATCCATAGAGAAGACTGATTTCCCTTCCCTCAGCAGCATGTAATTTTTCTCTACGGGGTGGAGTCTTATGTGATTTCGATCCCTATCCACTTTAGCAAGCCAACAGGTGTGATCATTATGCAAATCTTGTTTAGGCAGCCATGTTGCTGAGATTTCATGGATGCAACTTCCATGTCATATGTAGAAGACACTATCTCTTAAGAATGTCTTGTCCTCTGGTTCTTAACAATCTTTCAACCCCATCTTCCAAAAACTTTGTTGAGAGTAAGTGTGATGGTTGTGTTGGAAACATATTAATTAGGTCTACTCACTCCATGATCAACTGTTCTGAGTTTGACCAGTTATATCTTTCTGAAATGGCCTCCATCTACTTCATAAAGAAGTTTCTTTGAGGGATAAGAGCTAAAATTATCTTTGGGTATAAGGAAAATATCGTTATTATTATGTCATTGAAAATGTCATTAGAAAGTGTACTGGCTTAGGAAAGAGGCAGTAGTAGGCTCTCCTCCATGACCTGACCAGCCCCAGGTAGCTGGCTAGGTTTAGAGTACCAGTCGTAAATTCCCTTCTGTTGAGAAGGCCTTAAAGCTAATTAGACAGCTATTTGTTACCCCTACAATGAAGGGGCCACTATTACACCACTGGCAATATCTTATCTGTTGGTGTAGTTCACAGGCTTGGTGTTAATTATGCTGACTGAACACAAACTAAAGTCATTTAGGAAGAGTTTAGGAAGAGAGTTTTTCAACTGAGAAAATACCTCCATAAGATTGGCTCAAGTTTGTGGGGGTGTTTTCTTAGTAAATGGTGGATGTGGAAGGGCCCAAATTTCCAGTGGTGAATGGGGGATCACCCCTGGGTTGGTGCTCCTGGGATGGATAAGAAAGGAGGCTGAGTCAAGCATGAGGAGCAAGCCAGTAAGATGTATTCTCCCATAGCCTGAAATTCAGGTCCTGATTCCAAAATCCTGCTTGAGACTCCTGCTATCACTTCCCTCACTGATAGAGTGTGAATGGAAATCT
>LOJH01038632.1:4674-15010 GCA_001685095.1 Ellobius talpinus | reverse complement strand
GGGAATTGGGAGGAGGGGAGGAGGTGGAAATTTTTAATAATAAAAAATAAATTTTAAAAAAAGAGAAGGTGTGATTTATAAAAGTGTTTAGATCAAGGCTAAAATTGTAAATACTCTCATTAAAATACATTTTTCTAATAGTAATTTGAGGAGTGTGGCATTTTTAAAAATTATTTTTCAGGAATAACTTCTATTCCCATAGCAAGAGATCATGGAGCATAGGAACACCTTTCCAGTCTCACGCCTCTATCTTTTGATGGATGAAATGCTTTTATTAAGCAGATGGCTGGGTGGATGTCTCCATTTTGCTGGCTTCACTTTTCATGAATGATTTCTCATTATAGGAAAGGAATATCCCATAATAATGAAAAATTGACAGTAGCTATTGATTAAATATGTTTTCAGGGTATTTTCCTTGAATCTCCCCCATTAGTTAAATATGAACACCTCTGAGATAAGTGTGGGGAGTTGAGGGGAGGTGAGCTGGGTTAATGCTACCTTCTTTTTTTTTCTTTTAGGACAAAATATTATCATTTCATTTTGTTTTGCTTAAGCCAAATCTTCCTGAAAGATCAAGGAAAGAGAAAAAGTTACCCAATTACTGGCAAGAGATTATTTTCTTTCTCTCTGGGACATATGAAAGCTTCGGATGGCAAACACCATCTGAGAAATGTTCTTTTTATTTTGGTAACTTAGCATCTCCAGAAAAATAGGTTAATTGGTTCAGAAGCTTGCTCCTACTGTTAATGGCATTTAGCTTATGATTCTGAACAACTGCATCTAGAGACAGAATGTTCATGCAATCGATATTCTGGTTGCTAAGTGTGTGTTTTGAAGATATCATTTGAATTAATTTATTCCAAGCCAGCTGGTGTTGTTCTCCGTCTAAGCTGTAGGGGGAAACCTCACCCCACGTCCTGCGCAGGGAGCCTGCTTTCTGCATTCCGTTTGCACACTGTATCTAAGTTAGTACTTTTGATATTTCTTAAGTTTTTTTTAAACATTATGTAGAACACCACATAATTGCAGAAAAGATAATAGTCACATACCCTAGGGCCTACTGTACACTTATGTTAAAAGTACAGCTTTTATTGGCAACTAAAGTAATAACCTTTCCATGTCAAATTGCTTTAAATTAAACTTAAAAAAAACAACACTAGCTGATACCCACACTTAGTAATTGTCAGACGTTAGCATAACATGGAATACAAAAGCTGCCTAACTCTTAGCTTTCAAAATAATTATTTATTTAGATAAATTTTGAGTGCAGTAGCATATTCAAAACCCACCTGCCTCCATTTCTTGAAAAAGGCAGAATCAATGTATGTATTAATTTTATACTGGAGCTTGGCATGTAAGTGGCACTGTAGTTCAGGTTAGACTCTAAAAAAGGGGTCCCTGGTAATCTTTGCTTCTCAATCCATCATCCACGATGTACAAAATGCGGTGTGTTGATGTGATGCTTTGGATGCCATTGCCTATTGTACTTCTCACTGAAGGACCCCGAAGGGGGAAGTGCAGTAGTGGGATCTTGATTAGGCTGAAATGTGGTGGAATCAGCATAATTTCCCACTTTCTCAAGGCACATGGGGGAAGGCTCTTCTACACGGGTGTGAAGCTCTTAGGCAAAGGTCATGGCAGACTTTCATGCTCCGGATTTGTAGCTTCTAGAAATCTCTCCTCAGTTGGAGAGCTTTCAGGGGCAACGAGTGCCCAGTGATTTTAGACAGCTGGGGTTTCATAAGGTCTTTTGTGAAACTGGGTACCATTTGGGCACATCTGCCTTCTAAACCCAGAAGAATGTCTGTCAGTGCTCTGAAACATTAAGAGTTTGAGGCGCAACCTTATTGATGATGATCACTTAACTTGCTATTGGCTACTGAGCCCTCAAACTCAGCTCACAGCGACTTTGTGCGACGGCCTTCCAAGTCTGGCAGTTGAGCCATATTGAAAGCAATCGCTCCACGGTAGATTGAGGAATGCTGACTTACACAGGCGTGAGAGACCCAAGGGCCTCTTGGGACTGCTGTTTGCTGGGAATGTCTGGCAACATTAGAAACAGAATAGTGTGTGAATACTTGGTGATGTATCCAGAAACTTCACCAGAAGTTTCCTTGCCATCAGAGACTCATAGGACAAGCTGCACCACAGATTCATCATTTTCACCTGTTTTCTAAAGTTTGAAGATATGAATTAAAGATGACTGATGCCATGGGCTTATCTGGAGGAATAATGCTTTTCTTTCTTCAGTTGAATGTGATGTTCCTACCTTTGGGGGCCCTCTCTTTTGTCTGCATTTAGTTTCTAAATGAAGTAACAGAGGTTAGCGAGTTTTCAAAAACTTCTTCCTCACTAAACCTGAAGCCATAATACCAAAAATGAATCTAAGAGTAAAGATCTACACCAGCATTAATTCTGCTGGTTCTCTCTGATCTCAACTGATCCAAATGAATACACACACACACACATATACATACATATATATATATATATAATATGCTCTGAAGTTGAGCAGTGAGAGTGGGGGCAGGGAGATGAAGTAGTTGGCAGAGTAGTTCTCTTGAAGGCACCAGGACCTAATCATAGAGAATTCACGTGGAAAAGCCCAGTGTGGCATGGTTTGTAATCCCAGTGCTGAGGAGGTAGAGCTGATGACTAACCAGCCTAGCTGAATCAGCAAGTTTCAGACCCATGAAAGATCTATGGTGAGGACACAAGGTGGGTCTGAGGAATGACACCCGAAGAATGGCACCTGACCTCTAGTCTCCACATGCACCCCCATGCACACACAGACCTGCACACCCCCCACTCACGCACATGCACATGCACAGAAAGAGATCTAGCAACGAGGTGAGAACGCAGTCAGCCAGATGGGGTTTGAAGAGACAGTGCTCCTTCCAGCTGTGCGTCCCATGGAATAGGTGTGATAATAATTTTCCCCAAACCCGCCTGACTCATCGCTTCATCTTCATCAGGCAGGACGGCTTCACCCAAGACAACACTCACTTTCCGTTACATTATATTCCCTGGCCTAGGCCTCAGCTTCCTGCTTTTCTAAAGCATTTCTCTTTTTGTTCTAAAGTCACATAGCACAATAATTTGGTGGAACCACCCACGATTTTACTATCCTGCTTTGGACCATTGATTTTCCAACAGTCCCTCTTTGTCCCACCTGAAGAACTGTTGTCCCTTGCCCTCATGTTAGGGCCCAGCAGGAGACCATTCCAAGTTTCATTCTGTACTGTACAGCTCTAGCTACATAGTCTGTGCTTAGTGTGTAATGGGTTGACTGCTCTAATTTCCAATGATTTTATTGTTTAGTGTTTCATCTTGTCCTGACCTTAATAAAGATATATCTTTACATCTCTGTAATGACGTTTTCTTTCATGCGTGGAAGGGGACTGTGAACCGGGCAGGTAGTGATTTGTATCGCGTAAATCTCATGGGAGGGTAGCTGGACTCGCCGTCTACTCGCTTTTCCATCATGTTCATGCCACTCAGGTTTCCATTTGTGCTTTGATGCTCAGGTCAGAACAATGGGAAAAATAGGAGAGGGGAGTGGAATGGGCCGTGGCATGGCTGGACTTCCTTACTGACCATCGTTATTACAAATTTCTTTTGTTCGGTGTCTCTTCCACTGCAGAGTGGGACTCTCACCTCTAAAAGCTGTCTTTTCTCTGCTGAGTGTTGTTATCTTTTCCTCGGAATAACATGGGATGGATCACAGCTATCATGATGGACAGGAATGGAGAACACACTGTGTGCTGGGCAATGTGTCAAGCGTCTGTCATGTATTAATTTACTTCATCCTTACAACAGTGTTGTAGCGTATATTACTATGTTCACTATTTGTGCATATGTATGTGATGTAGGTGTGTGTGTGTGTTTGCAAGTGTGTGTCTATGGCACCCATAAGACAACCCTGAATATTGTTCCTCATGTTCTATGAAAATTTTTATTTTTTGAGATAGAGTCTCTCATTGGCCTGGGATTTACCAACTAGATGGAAATGGCCCCCCAGTGGCCAATCTGCTTCTGCATCCTTAGTTCTGGGATTATAAATTCATACTACCATCCTGGCTTCTGGTGATTAAATTCAGATCCTGTGAGGTTGAATCTTGGTTGTCAACTTGATTGGATCTGGAATCAGGAGGCAAGGCCCTGGGTCCCACTCTAAGATATTTTTTTGATCAGGTTATCTGAAGTGGAAAGACAAACCCTAAATGTGGGTGTCACTTTCTGGTGGCAGCTAGATAAAGTAGATAAAGGAGGTCTGGGATAAAATCCCTTGTATCTTGCTTGTGAGTTCATCTACCTTGTTGGCAAATTCACCTGCCCCACACGCTGCTTCTCCTGTAGCCACTGCTGTTGCCTCTTTTGAGTGATATCAGAATGCAGCTTGTTCCCACGTAGACTGACAGCAGCAGCTCCCTAGGAATCCACCAGGCCCTCAGCAGCAGAGTGAGACTGCTGAGGGCATTCAGATTTGTGGACAGAGCAGCTCCTGGGATTTCTCAGCCTTGCTACCGTAAAGACAGCCATTGCTGGAATCCCCAGACCATGTGTGTGACCCAATCTACTTCTAGTATGTTCATTCTGCTAAATGCCTCTAGAGAAGCCTGACTAATGTACAAACATTACATACAGCTCTGTCCCCAAACCCAGTGCGCCCACTTTGTAAAAGAAAAAAATTGAGGCTAACTAAAGCTAATCAGGAACAGAAGAAACATGCATTGTGTGATTCCTTGAGCAGCTATTTAACTGAAGAAGAGAGCATAGCTTGGTTGTCTGGGGACACTTAGGTTACCCTCCAGGTCTGACCTGTGCCCCAGTCATCTTCTGAATGGAAGGGATGGCCTTTATGTCCATTTCTTCCCCACCTGGTGTCTGCTTAGCCCCTGTCCTGGTGACACTGAGGAATGTCTCAGCAAGTGGCTGCAGGAATGGGCTTAGGAATGGGTTTACGGCATCCAGCAGAGAGACCTAGGTAGTTGCGGAAGGAAAGAACTGGGATCTTGAACTGCCATGAAGCTCTGGTGATGGGTGGAGCGGGCTGATTAGACTAAGTCTCAGAAATCCTTCTAAGAAGAGCACCTTTGAAATGATGCCTGAAGCAAAACCATATTGGCCTGCTCATTAGAAAAACGTGTTTTCTCAAACCAAAGCTATTTGATTTTTAAATGAGTGATTGAAGTCCCCAGTCAAAGCCCTTAGGTGCCTTTGGGGGATGTTTTGCAACCTCTAACCTTCTGTAGCAAGTCCTCTGTGTTTTATGCTGTGATATACAGGAAACCACAAACCTGACGCCAGGGACTAACTTTCCCCAGGCGGTGCCTTTGACTTGGAAACCATGTAACCATCGGCAGCAGCTGGTGCAAACAGCATAAAACCCTGGCCGAGCACAACTGAAATCTAAGTCATTCTTAATCCCTCTCACCTCCTCTTATCTATTTCTTCTTTTCAAAGCATCTTTGTATCATTACCACTCTCCTAGATCCCTGGCAGCACCTCTTCTGCTCAGGCCACTGTATTCCCTTTTACCCGAGAGAATCTAATAGCCCCAGATGTCTAGTCTGGACTCTTTCCCTCTGTTCTCTCAGGATCCAGTTCGAGAATCTCACAAAACAAGGATGGCCAGATGAGCGCAGCTTCTTGCCCAGTAAATAGCCTTGGAGACACCTCAAACAAAGACGAAGCCCCCTAGTAGGGCTCACTATGCCTTGTCTAGCCCATCTGACCTTTCTCATGGCTTCTCTATATCACAGGCACATTCATAGTCAGTTTTCTTCCTTCTGTTTTATACATTGCTATAGGGGTTTGGTGAGCATTCTCCTTGCAGTCTAGAATGCCTGTCCCAAATAAAATATATTTCATCCCTCTGTAGTTAAATGTCATTCAGTTCCTAGCTGGGTTAAATATCCCATCACAGCACTGCATAGTACCACATACATTGTCGTCATTGAACTCACCACTTTATGTTTGATTTTAGCATCTGGATTAAGAAATTAGTCTAAACCCAGCTCTGTCAGCTACTATGAATGGGGATTCAAGCAATCAGTGCTCTTTGATATGATGATTAAATGTTAAAATATATAGAAAATGCATGGAATGCTTAGTAGCTCCCACACATTGTCTGCAAGCATTAACTTTAGTGGGTTGGTCTACGAGACCTTCTCTCTGCTACAATGGATGTTAATGGGGTCAGAGAAGGTAGGTAATTTTACTTATGGTAACGCAGTGACCAGTCCTGACACATAGTTTATTAACTAATATCTGATTAATAATCATACTTGCTACTTATTATGGAATAACAAATTATCAGCCACTTTGAGGGCTGATGTGACTGTTTATGATAGCCCAACTTCTGTGGTTGGGGGTGCAGGAGTGTTTGAGCAGGTGGTTTGCTCAGGGCATTTCATTTACTACCAAGGATAAGAGTCCCTCTCGAGGTTGAATGGGGAAGATCTTATTCTAAGATTACATGGTTATTGGCAGGAAACTTCCTAGTAGGTCTTGGAGCTGAAGGACTTCTGAATTTTTGTGGAAGCCATCCCTGATGCCGTGCGACAGAAATGCTTCTGTGTGGCACCTTTCTCCAATAAAGTCATCGAGAGAGGGTACTGAAAAGACAGATGCTACACTGTGAGTCACCTGGGAAAACGATTTTCTATTAGATCTTGGTTGAGACTAGGTTTCTGCAGGAATCATGATAGAAACTACCTAGAATATCAATTACAGTCATGTGCTCCATAACAAAGTTTTGTTCCATAAGAAGCCACATAGGCAGCCTTGTCCATTGAAGATTGTTGGAACTAGTGCTGTAGGAGACACCTAGTTTGTGTAGGTGTACTCTGTGACAGTTGAACAACAGGTGAACCAGCTGTGTGTTTCTCAGACCATGTTTCTGTTTTCAGGCAACATATGGCTGTAATCAGGGAACAACAGTATGCTGCTCTGTCCACTGAACAATTAATTTTTGTATTGAAGTCACAGGATGGATGTGTAGCAGTGCATTTCCCAAACCTCTCCTATGCAACACTCGTGCACTGAAAGATCTCCCGGGCCAGATGGGATTGAGAAAGTCTGGATTGAACAAGGTAAAAATAGCTGGTGAAATTTCCTAAATAAAAAAAAATCAACATGACTTCTGGCCTTCACAGAAGAGGATTCATGATACAAGATGGAAAAGGTGCCACAGCCTGTGTGCTTTCTCCCCTCACATAGAACCCAGGAATGCTCACATTGGGAAAATTCATCCCCTCAGTGGAGGATGGTAGGTACCCCTCCAAACAGTGGTTTTATGTCGTCCAGACTGAACTTGAGTTTATAACCCTCCTATCTCAGTCTCCCAGGTGCTGGCCTCATAGGCAGACACCGCTATTTGTCTTCAGATCCTATGCCTATAGAGGGCGAGAAGGAGTTGAGACCACCTATATTTTTGGTACTGTGTTATAAATACGGGGCTTCAGGGGTTTCCTCAAATGGCTAGGATTTCTGGGTGTATGGGGTGGTGCAGCTTTATAAGAGAAATGAGCACTCGTGACTTTTTTTTTTGAAATGGAGTCTCACTACCTCTCATCAGCCATGGCCACTTCAAGCCTGAGCCCTTCTCCAAGGAGAGCGGTAGCTAAGATTATGGGACTGAACCAATGTCAGCCATTATGCTTGCTTGCTGGAGGGAAAGCTACTTGAAGGCACCTCTGTCAGTCTCCTTATAGACAGCATATACTGTGTGTTCCTCTTCAATTTTATGCCTTTATTTGCTGCCTTCCAGCCCAAACCCAGCTTTCTCCCAGTACACCCCAAATCAGAACGTCTTTGTATTAGCAGACTTTGAGTGCTAAGGCCAAAGTCACTCATTCTAAAGTGTCTAGAATTATCGTAGCAAATTGAAACTCCACATACAATTTGTGTCATTAACCTCTTAGGGATTATTTTTTTTTTTTTTTACTTTCTCCTCTGTGACATCTATCTGGTCACACAGTCATTGTGAACCAGCGCTTAAAATGTATAATCCTCAAAGGTTACTCATAGCCATTTAAAAGACCCACATATTCATCTCAAAACCCAGAACCAGGAGATAAGGTTTAAGGCAGTTCTGAATGGGATAGGGGAATAAACAAACCATTCCACGCGTCTTAAAATAAAGTACTTATGGAGCACATTTTTATCTCCAAAGCTCGAGAAATGGAATTATTAATCCTCACAACATTCTCTGCATTATCATCACCACGCAATACATAGGGAGCCAGGGTTGAAAGGTTAAATTAGCTTTGCTCCCCTCCTCCAGGACTTGGCTATGACTTTTGGTTGGGCTCAGCTGTGCTCTATAGCACTCAGTTTATGTTCTTTCTTGCTTAATTCACCCACTTGTGGATATCTGGAGGGGTGGAACGTGAGAAAGAATTACTATGAAAGTCCAGACAAAGGCAGCATTGTGCCTGCTCTTTTTTGGAAGATAGGGATGTTTTGCGTCACTAGCCTAAATCCATCCCATTGCTCTCTCCTTACTTTTCTTCCTCTCTTACCCCCTCTGTGATCTAAATGATATTTTTCTTCTTCTTTTTTAAATTCTGCTTAAGGGACCAAGGAGATGGTTCAATAGACAGAGTACCCACTATAGGGACACACAATTAGAATAGGACAGTCAGCACAGGACCTGAGTTTGAATCCCTGGCAGTGACATAAAATGTTAGGGGTTGTGGCTGCCTCTGCAATCCCAGCACAGGGGAGGCAGAGACAAGAGGATCGCTGATAATTGTCGGCCATTCAGCCTAGCTAGCAGGATTGATGGGTTCCTGCCTTTAAAACAAGGTGGGGAATGATAGGGACACCTGATGTCAACCTCTGGCCTCTACACATATGCATGCACATATGCAATATGTACACACATGTATGCATGTATGCAATATGTACACACATGTATGAACACAGACAAGTGCATAATCATACACCACAAAGTAATTGACTGAGGAGTGTTTGAACATACAAGGTATAAATAATATTGTAATGAATTTTTATTTCTTTATTGACCTGCTTTTTCTTGAATTTTTTTATTTCTTATAAAATGTTATCAGAGTTAGGAAAAAGTTACAAGGGATTTGGCCCTCCCTAGAAAATAGTTAATGTCAAGTACAACAATTGCTGCTCCCCAGTTCCTCACCTTTCTTTGTATTTTGCTACATTTAGTACCTCCATGTTAAAAAAGTCACGTGACTGCTGTGATGAGGCCATGTCTTTCTCTAATGTGGCTCTTTATCTTTTTTACACAGTGTTACATTTAGAGGATTAATGATATGAATGATATAATATGGTTCTCATTCATCTTCAATGTACTTTAAACATTTGAAAATTGCATTTATTTGTGTGTGTGTGTGTGTGTGTGTGTGCTCATGTGTGTTAATGCACACACATGTGTACCTGTGGACTTTAGGGATAGTTGGCAGGAGCTGGTTCTTTTTATACTCCATGTGGCTCACAAACATTGGATTTATGTCATCAGTCTTATTAGCAAGTACCTTCACCTGCTGAGCCACCTCACCTGTCCTTGGTATACTTAATGATTCAGCCTATGAATAACACACCTTTGCTTTGTGGTTATTTCATACTGATATTATGTATACACACATATAGTACACTCCTAACATTTATATAATTATATATTAGTATGAATATTCTCCTTTGTTTTGATTTTTTGCGACAAGGTTTCTCTGTAGCTTTGGAGACTGTCCTGGAACTAGCTCTTGTAGCCCTGGCTGGCCTTAAACTCAAAGCGATCTGCCTTCCTCTGCCTCCCGAGTGCTGGAATTAAAGGCATGTGCCACCACTGCCCAGCTAGTATGAATATTCTTACACAAATGTGTTTATATGTAAGTTTGAGACAATCTGAATGATTATAAATATGTTAAATATTTTATATTTTATAAGTTATATTATAAAACGTTTAACATGATGTTTTATTTTGCAAATAATCAAATATTATAAACTATCATATTTAAATTATTATAAGGAAAGGTTATTCTACCTTGAAGGCCCAATGGCTATTGGCTGCCTTAAATTTTTATGGACATTGTCAAGTTTTTCTCTGGAATAATGATAGCAGTGTGGTGTGGGAAGTCCTTCTGTTTATGTGTTGCCTTCATTAGTTAATGAATAAGGAAACTGCCTTGGCCTTTTGATAGGGCAGAACTTTGGTAGGCAAGGGACAGAACTGAATGCTGGGAAGAAGAAAGCAGAGTTGGAAAGAAGCCATGGATCTTCCGCCTGAGATGGACACTGATTAGAATCTTTCCCGGTAAGCCACTGCCATGTGGCGATATACAGATTAATAGAAATG
>LOJH01038629.1:0-15010 GCA_001685095.1 Ellobius talpinus | reverse complement strand
TGTGTGTGTGTGTGTGTGTGTGTGTGTGTGTGTGTGTGTGCGTGTGTGTAGTAGTAGTAGTAGTAGATGATACTGTGCAAAGTAAAATAAGCCAAGCTCATAAAAATGTAACATCATCTCATCTGTATGGGGAACTAAAAATGTTGACTTCTAGAAGGAGAAAGAAGGGTGGAGGTGAGGCTTGGGGAAATTACCCATCCAAGGACACAATCTTTCTGAAAATACAAGAGTACCACTAACAATGTATCTATAGTCTTGAAAATAGCCAACCACGTTTCTTAAAGTGCCCTCGACAAAAAAAGTGAGATAAAATATGCTTATTAGCTTGAGTTTAGCCATTCTACAATGTGTACATATTTCAAAATATTATTTTATATATGATAAATATATATAATTTGTATTTTTAACTAAATAAGCAACCCATAACATTCTTATGGCTTTTTAAATTTCCCCTGAGATATAATAAATATCATGTAGTTCAGGCTAGCCTCAAATTTGACTTGTAGCTGAGGATGACCTGGAACTCCTGATCCTCCTGCCTTCTTTATAGAAGAACACCACTGGGCCCAAACTTAGTTCTTTATCTTGCTTTCTTTATTCCCCCATTCAATACCTGTAATAAACGGATACCAGAATCTTTCCCAGACCATTCTCATCTGCATTCTAGGCAAAATACTGGAGCACTAACGCCCATGAGATCGAAGGCACGGTGTTCGACCGCCATGGGAAGGCTGTGCATCGGCTGTTTGGGAAATGGCATGAGAGCATCTACTGTGGCGGGGCCTCCTCCTCCACGTGCATCTGGAGAGCAAGTGAGTGTCAATCGGATCCCAAGCACGGGGCGGGACCGGGAGCTGTGACGGGCGAGTGCTGCTCTCTGTTTCTGGCTGCCGCAGGCTTGTTAGCAGGTTAGCGGTACTGACCCATCCAAGTCCTGGTAATGCTTACAGTAGCCCCTCAGTTTGGCTGCTAGGTTCCATCCTGGGTTCTCAGGACCTCAGAAAAGGAGCCACTGTCCATCCAAGGGTGGCCTAGAGGGCTCTAGGGTTCCTGTCACACCTGGGACTGCGACAGGCTTTGTTGTAATGCCAGTGAAATGCAAGGAGGAATTCCCAAGCAAAGGTCAAGAGGAAAGTGTCACTAGAAAAAAACAATGACCTGAGTTTCCCAAAACATGCATGATCCCCAAATTGGTCCAACCCCAGAGGCCACCCTGGTCTCCTTTGTCATCCCAGGAGATACAGCCCCTGGAGCAGCTGTGCCAAGAAGGCTGTGGAAGCCCATGGCCTCCACCAGCAACACTTTAGTCTTCTGACTGAAAAGTCAGAGTCATCTTACTAAACCCCTGTCCTGGGATCAAGGCTCTCTGGATGGATGTTAGTCCAGTTAAGGAAGGGAGAGAAAGGTTGGGGAAGGGAAAAGAAAAACCACTCTGCTCATCACTGAAACCCTGGGGCTACATGCCATATTTAATAAGCTGAGGGCTGACAGCCTCCTGTTGTTACCTCTACAGCCTGCTTGGCTCAGAGACACAGTCAATGAGGAAACATGCTGCATGTGTTGGCTCCCATGCATGTAGATGGTTGTCACAGCTCAGTATCGGGTCACCTCATTGGCAGCAGGGAGGAAGAGGAGGACTAGAGACTTTTGATCTTGCACCTCTCTTTTCTCAAGAATGAAGCATTTCCCAGGTTTCCCAGCCAGTGTGTCTTAACAGCACATCAGCCTGAAGCAGGTCCTGACCCGTCCCCATGCCAACTCGGGGCAACAGGAAGGCTCAGTTTGCCTGAGCATGGGCTTGTGTTCCTTAAGAAAGAGATGTGACTGCAGGGCCAGCAGTGTCTCTTTGTCGGCTGCAGCCACATCTTCCTCCATCCCAAAGGTTGCTGTGGAGCTGGATGATGTCTCAGCAGCTGCCTCCCTAGCCTCAGAGGCACATATGCGACTGTTCACACTGACAGTCGCTCATTTGCTGAAAGCTGCCTCATGTTACATGCCTGTTACATGTTACAGTACCACAGCTTCACAGGGTTAAACAAATGCAATGCATCTTTGCATCATTGAACAAATAGTCCACAGCATGAAGGAATGTAACACACCTTCAACTAGCACTCCACACCAGGTACATCCTTACCATTCTTCCTTGACGTTGTCTCCGTGTGAGCCTAGAGTTCTTCTGGCCCATGTTGAAGGAAATCTCTGTCTTTACCCTGGTGGGCGGGGTCTTAGGTGCTGAGTACTGCATGGAGCTTGGCTCCTGTGTTCTAGCTTAGGATGGGGGTACACAGGTAATGGGACTTGGAATGCTTCAAAAAGCAGGTCTGTGGCAGTGTTCATGGGGGACATTGACAGGTGGATGTGGGACCAGCAAGTGTTAGGACTGTCTGGGAATCTCCCTAGTCTGCGTTGGGTCTCCCTGGTGTATACCTGATTCTTAGTGGAGGTCAAAGTTAGGGCAAATTAGAACCCCAGGATGTGAGATTTTAGGGTCTGAGTCTTGGTGAGAAGAAAAACGAGGGGGGGTGAGAAAAGGAAGGTGTGCTGACAGCCCTCGGGGAGTTCTGCACTGTGGCAGCTGCAACGGAGCTCTGGGAGCTTAATACCTCTGCATGAACATGGGTCTTCTGCAGTGGGACTCGGCTAGTTAAGAAAAGGCCTAGTGGGTTTATCTATTTGATTTGATTTTGTGTGTGTGTGTGTGTGTCTGCATATGTGTGTGTGTGCGTATGTGTGTGTGTGTGTGTGTGTGTGTGTGTGTGTGTGTGTGGTATGTATGCCTGCAGGGATGTGCATGCCACTGCAGGAATGTGGAAAACGGGGACAACTTGACTTTGTGGAATCAGTTCTTTCTACCATACAGGTTCTGAACTCAGCTTCTCAGCCTTGAGTGGCATCTCCCTGGGCCCCTGGTGTGCTTATTTGAATAACAAATTTTGCGATAGCTCAGATAGGACAGACGCTCTACAGCACTGAATAAATTCACTAGAGGACCAAGGCAAAGAGACCATATCCCTGAGATAGAAAACTCAGACAGGAAAGTCTGTAGAGAAATGCTCAGTAGCTACTTGTTAGTCAGAATATTTTAGTAGAAAGAGAACAGTTTATAGTTAGAGATAGGACATAGCTGGTCTGAGATGAGAAAGGTGGAGGGATTTAACTCACGCAAATGAATTGCGAAGGAGCCCCGGGTGGTTTGTTTCTCTTTCAGATCCCATGCCCAAAGGCTATGAGCAGTATTACGGCTTCACGCGGTTTGCACTGGAGCTAAATGAGATGGATCCATTGTCACGTTCTTTATTACCACCCACCGACACTCGGTTTAGACCAGACCAAAGGTAAGGGATTTTTCAAAGATCTTTCTCTCCAGAGACATTTAAAACAATCTACCAAAGGTGGTATTCACAATTGCCTGGCTGCCCAGAGCCTGAGGTGGGTGCTGTCGTCAGGTATACAGGGACAAAGTGGAGGCTTCAAACATCTGTCTCAGAAGGATTAGAACCCAGACGTCCATCCTTGTGTGGTGTGTCCTCCACACATCTGTAGGGCCCCATCTCTATCGAAATGTCAGAAAAGAGGGGAGGGCTATTTTGAAGAATTCCACTGTGTGTAGTAGTAATAAAAAATTGACTGTTAATTTGATATAATCAAAGCACCAGCTTTCCTGAGCCCTCAAGTTGAAATGATTTTAGTGCATTGGGATCTAACTTCGGATTCTGGGCTTGCTATTAATCCGTTCTGTGGTCTGTGGCAAGGCTTTTCCTCTTTCCCAGCCTCAGCTTCCTACTCTGCAAGACAGAAAGAATAATCTCCCCAAGCCGTCTGTAATTGAGACTCAAAATCTAAAGGCCACATGAAAAGAAAGGTCACTATGTATGATTTAACTTTTTATTTTTTAAAAAATAAAGTCTTAAATAGAGGCGTATAACCAAATTCACAGATAGATGATCAACATGGATTGGTATTTACAATCTTACAGTATGGATTTGTGCAAGAAACCAGTAAGATGCCACCTGGTAGGGAGAAAATGGACTTGAGGACATGAACACTCCATGGCTAAGAGGCCCAGATATTCCTTAAACATGGAGGGAAATTCAGTTTCTCTCAGAATATTTTTTAGATACTAATTTTTAAAACCGGGTGAAAATACATTCTTACCTTAGATTAGAAAAAAAAAAGCAAAACAAAACAAAACCAAAGCTATCTGTGGCTGGTGACAACAAGCTATAATATAAATAAGTGTGTAATATAAAAAGGGGAATATGAATTGCTTCAATTCCTTATAAAGTGTAGTTTTATAATATATCAATTACAGACTTACTCTTTTGTCCACCAATCCTAAGTCTAGAAATTTCTTATGCAGATGTGCTTTTCTGTGCGTGAGTGGCGGTTATCTAAAGTCATTCACTGCAACATTAAATATAATACTAAAAATAGCAGGGACAACCCAATGTCTACAGGTAGAGCACATTTGAAATAATGAAGGTATGTCCACAAAGCTGAATGCTATATAGCTATTAAAAATGAAGATGTTCAGGCACTGCTGCAAGAAGTTCTCTGAGATGTGTTGCTAAGCAAAAAGTAAAACGCAGCAGAGCAGTTTTGCCACTAGTTATGCTCTTAAAATGGAGGGCAGAATATGAATATGTATTTATATTTGAAAAGTACGTACCCAGGAAACAAACAGGGTGGTGCTGCCTGTCATGGAAGAGTCGGGGAAGCAGAAGACTGACTCGGGTTTCTCTGGATAGTCTCTGAACCCTGAAAACATCACCTGTTCAAAAAAGGTCATCGTCTTCTGGCCTAGAGGACTGCATCATGGGTTGAAAAAGGGTCGAAAAGGTGTAGGGGGATCTTGAATAGCCAACCTCGGGCATAGAAGTGGTTTGTCGTTGTTTTTTCAGTGACTGTTCCTTTCCTCTTTCCCCTCAATGCCCAGGCTTCTAGAAGAAGGGAACATAGAGGAAGCTGAGGTACAGAAGCAGAGGATTGAGCAGCTGCAGAGGGAGAGACGGCGGGTCCTGGAGGAAAACAACTTGGAGCATCAGCCCCGCTTTTTCAGGTTTTGTGGGTGGCGGGTCCTGCCTGTGCTTTCTGGATGCTGGTCCACTGCAGACCAATAGTGTCTGCATGGCTGTCACTGTCCTCAGACAGGACTGGGGCCTTCCTCATCGCCTCCCTTGCTTCTTCTTCACCAAGAGTTTCTCAGTCAACCCCTGTAGCAGAAGAAAGGGACATTGTCAGAAGTGGTCCTAACGCCCAGCATCTGCCTCTGAGGCTGGTTGCTATCATGGCTAGGTTTTACACGATGACAGGCTAGCTGATGACCGCCCTACCGTAGAATTCAAAGTATCTACTATGCTTAGACCAGCAGTCCCAATATGTTTGTGTTTGAGTTTGAAAGATCTGATTGATCATTACTTTTAAAATAGCTTTCTGGAGTTGGACACGGGTAGCTTGTAATCATTCTTGCAATCCCAGCACAAGGGAGGCTGAGGCAGGAAGTTTGGTGAGAATGTGAGGCTAGCTCAGGCTATAGTGTGAAACCCTTTCTATAGATAGATGGACAGACAGACAGACAAATAGACAGATGATTTGTTGAGACTGTTTACAGCATACTTAAAACTGTAAAAGGGCTGTGGGCAATGGCAGCCCTTCACCCTCTCCTGTCCTTATTCTGAATGAGAGGAAACAGAAGCTCAGAGAATAGAGGGGGTTGAAGAAGGACCCAATGGAATCTTTCGGATGGGGCCATGCCTCTCCTGAAAGCCTGGCCAGTGCTCTACATGGCTTGGGGATATGTAGAGAATGCCCACTCCTGGTGGGTCCACCCTTGACCTGCAGCCAGTGGTTCACTGATGTTTGGGGCAGGTCTGGTTTTGATTCTCAGTGTGGGCAACAGGCATAGGTTACAGAAGGCTGGAGGGACAAATCCTAGCATCAGGAAAATGTACGGGTTTGGAAACATTGAAAGAGCCGTCCTGGTGGCCAGCACTCCAGAGACTGAGCCAGGAGGATTGCAAGTTTCAGGCCAGCCTAGGCAAGTTAAGAATGACAACAGAATCAAAACCCTACCTCTAAAACAGAATTAAAATAGCACCCAGAACATATGCTCTATTCCTAACGGAGTGTAACTGCCCTTAGTAGGGCAATACTAAGATGAACTGTCTTCCATCCCCACAATAGAATATCATTCAGCTGTTTAAAAAGGAGTGAGAAACCCCCATTGCTGAGGTCACCAAGCTTCCCTATAAAAAGCAGATGGTAGATGTTGCTGGCTTGGCAGGCGATAAGGCCTCGGCAATTAGCCCAGCTGTTCATCATGAAAGTAACCATAGATAATATTTAAAGAAATGGGTAGGGTTATGTTCTAATAAAACAGTATTTCAAAGATCTACAGGGCTGGGCATGTGGCTTGGTGGTAGAATAGTTAGATAGCATTCGTGAGGCCCTAGACTGGATCCCTAGCATTGCAAAACACACACGCACTGGAGGCTGAACTGGGTCCTTGGGTCTTAGTTTGCTGACTTACTGAGGAACAGCAAAGATAAACATCACACATCTTACTGCGTGAATGTAAAATAATCTCCAGCATAGACTGTGGTATCCAATGCCCAAGGGGCAGAGCACTGCCCAGTACTGTGAAAGGGAGAGAGGGCAGCATGTGTGGACACGAGCTTTCTATGGTAGAATAAAGTGGACAACACTTCCTAGGGAACAGACGTGAGGCTGGGAGCTAGGGCGAACCCAAAATGTAGACTCGGAATCCTCTCATGCCTTTGGAATTGCCATCTAATAGCAGGTTATCTTTGCCCAGAGGAGTTCAACCGAAAGTTCTCAGTCCAAACTGTTGTACTATCCAGTTCCAGTTCCTTTTTGGTGGGCTCTGTTTGACTTGATGCTAGCTCAGATTGACTGTGATGAACCTAGTTGACTGTGTAGTATTTAGTCGTTCCCAGCGTGGTGGCTATTAGTCCAGCCCTGGACACACTGAGAGACAGACAGAGGGAGAGAGGGAGACAGAGAGACAGAGACAGAGAGACAGAGATGTTCTTTCAGAAGCATCACCTTCCCAGCCTCCAGGTTTAAGTACTAAATGTCAGAAATAAATTAAAAATGGCTGCCAGCCTGCTGACACCACTCTAATACCCAAACAACAGGAACAGGGGATGCGTCTGGAACGATAGTGGAAAAGCGGAGCGGGGTGGGGATGGGGTGGGAGGATGTGATAGTAGAGTTTGCCAGAAACCCAGAAGCTGTCTCATCTCTCACAGGAGATCCAGTGACGACACTTGGGTGAGCAACGGGACCTACCTGGAACTGAGGAGAGACTTTGGCTTTTCCAAACTGGATCATCCCATCTTGTGGTGAAAAAGAAGAAAGATATGTTAATGTATTCCCCACATTTGCTTCCGGAAGCAGCACACACCTGTGTCTGTACGTTTAAAAGATAGCGTCTAGAACAGTCCCTTGTGCTTAGCTTAGCAATGTAAGCACTGAAGTATGTGTTTTCTTCGGTAAGTTTCTCTACAATTTCAAGTATTATCATGATTGTTTATATGAATGTAGAACACCTCGGTATTTCCTTTTATATATAAACTATTTAATAAAAATGAAAGATTGAATGTTAATGTGTGGGTTTAAGAAAAAGAAGCTTTAACCCTAATTTCCCAAAGGTGAGGGGGGACAGATCAAATTTATGCCTTATAAAAATAACACCGGAGAAAACACCCATCTCCCAGGTGCGTTAAGAATTAAGAACTCTTAGGGTTACTCACCTGTGCACTAGCTCTCCAGGTTTAATTGGGAGCTGGGATATCTTTTTAACCCCAGACAGCTCTTGAATTGCTCATACAGAACAATTCTGCTGGTGCTGAAGTACCAAGAATATTTTCATTTGCATTTTAGTGGTTAAGGCATCTGTGTAAGGTTAGTGAGATGCATATTTTTTATGTAAATCGGGCATGGCCCATCTGGAAAAAGAGGCCTTCTCTCCCTGGAGTTCTGTTGCTTTATATGTAAAACTCCCCCCCCCAGAGAAGTTGTACTAATCAGAGAGATCTCTGATAATTCAGTGTCCTGATGGCATCCTGGGGGGGGGGGCAGAAGGCATCTCGTTTTTTTCTCAGTGAGAGCCGAATCCTTAATGATTTAAGAAATCCACTTTTAGCTTCCTGCCCCACCCTGGGGCTCACAAGCCCGCCTTTTGACCCGGATTGAGGATGGAATGTCTCCCCTTTAGTACAAGACCTACAGTAAACAGCCTGTGACCCTCTCAGGCTTTAGTGAAGTCCCTGGTGGTCTGAAATAACCTGGCACGTCCTTCTTCCCTGTGGCTTTGGTATTTTCTACCTCTTGCTAAGCTCTGTACTTCTCAACCGTGTGTCGACAGTTTGACCATCTGCCTTATAGACAAACACCAAGCATTGCTGTTCTGTGTTGTCCCGAGGAAGCTGCGAAGATTTTACCTCTTCCTTCTACTCTCTTGTTTAAACACTCTGAGGTCCCAGATAGGAGCTACTGAAAGGAAACCGTTGTCCTTGTGTCTTATGTCACATCATGATAGCAGATTGTATGCAGTAGCTGAATTGTGTTAGCAAAACCATTTCGACTTCTGCCCAGAGCACATTAATACCAAAGCCTGATTGTTAAGCCTTTGACTTGAATGTCTGTAATGATTCTATGAAACATTGTGTGGAATGACAGGGTAAAGAACTCTCTATAGAAAGCATTTGAGGGGGCCTGTGAGATTGACTTGGCACATAAAGGCGCTTACTGTACAAGCCTGGCAGCCTTAGTGTGATCCCCAGGACCCACAGAAGAGGTGGAGGAGAGACCCGACCCCACGGAGTTGACGTGTGTCACAGCAAATGGCCGACTGGACAGCACTGAGTTTCCACAATGGAGTATTGAAGGTGAATTGGTAGTCTTTGGTGTCTACAAGTGACTGTCATTTTAAACAACTCATTAAATATTGGTTCACTTATTCCATTTTATGGAGACGTTAAGATGAACACAGTGGGAATCTCATTTCCATTTCTAAGCAGCTGGGTGGCGCAGCTCAATTCTTTAGCTTCCACTTCTTCTTCCTTTCCTTTTAAAGCATTATCCACATTCTGCTCACAGACATGAGGAAGCGGGCTGTAGGTTTAACAGCTCTCAGTGGGGAAACAAATCTGCTGTACACAATGTGAGGGTAAATGCGGAGTTTTAGTAATATTGACTGTTAAATAGGCCTGCTCTGGAGGCTGACTCAAAGGAGACAGAAAAACAATGGAAACAAAAACCTTTTTGGAATAGGTGTTGCCTTGTGGTACCAGTTGTTTGCTAATTCTTAGATTTTTCTTGTGGTGTAATTTCTGTTGATTTCAAGCTTTATTTTAGGATCCCACTAACAGCTGACCCAAATGTCACCTTGGAAGTCACCTTATTTGAACCAGGGACTGGAATGAACAAAGCATGTTCCGGAACCATGTGTAAATTCTCCCCGTCACTGACAGTGTCCGGATGAGGGTTTTCTGAAATGCACTTGTTCTGGAGATGCAACCTTAGTATTTGAATCTTAAAACTCCCTGCAGGAGAGTGGAGGCTGCTGCGTTCCTTCTGTCCTGTCTAACACCCCTTTCCAACAAGTTTGTCTGTGTAGGACTTGCTTATTTTATAAGGAAAGCAGAACTATGGTATTGCTCGAGAAGAATTAAGGTAAAGGTTAAGTTTCTGGACTCTGACTTTCTCAAATAGATAATACCAATCACTGCTCCATTTGATATGACACTTTCAGCCTCTCTCATTCTAGCTATGCTATTTCAAGCTAATGCTAGGTTACAGATGTTCTCCTGTCTATAGAACCTGTAGTGTTCCTCTTTTCAAGAGCATCTTTAGTATAACAAAGGAGAAGGGTAGTTTCCTCCATAGGCCCTTGGGTACCTGAAGGATAATATTTCCTCTCCTCAAAGGTGGTAATAAAAGCCTCTATGCAGCTTCTTCCTGCAGTTCACACTCTGATGCTAGGATGCTTCTGGTACTAACTAAACATGTGGTTCCCCTCCCAGACACGAGGGGGAGTCTGGTACTAACTAAACAGAAATAGTTCCCCCTCCCACACGTAAGAGAGGCGTCTGGGACTAACAAAATAGATGCAGTTAACTTCCAAGGCACTATTAGTGGGAGTCTAGTACTAGCTAGACAAATGCAGTGCACCTCTGGAACACTAGGGGGAGTCTGGTACTAACTAAACAGATGCAGTGCACCTCTGAGACACTAGGGGGAGTCTGGTACTAACTAAACAGATGCAGTGCACCTCTAAGACACTAGGGGGAGTCTGGTACTAAACAGATATAGTGTACAGACTTGGGAGGGTTCTGTATTAAATAGGTGGAGTTTCACCTTAGGATATCAATAGTTACCTACTCAGTAGTATGAATGCCTTAGCAGTTCCCCAGTCTTCCAGTGCATCTGGGGGGGGGCTCCCTAAGGGAAAACTACAAAAACTGAGATTTTTAATGTTTACTTCATTTAGGCTGATGTTTTCCTCATACCCTATTTTTAACTACTTCCAATCAATCATTTGCTCAGCCTTCTAGCACTGTCCTTCATCTGCACTTGCCAGATTTATGAGGAGATGTTTTATTCTACTCTTAAAGATGGCAAGCCAAAAATAGAGGCAAGGGTTACTGTGCTTTTTAATGTAGGCTTACTGTGCACTACAAGCTCTCTGACTGTCCTCAGATCCTCTTAGCTACCTAAGAGCGATAAGTTGCTCTCGTGATTTTAGGAATAACAGCTATAGTGTGTGGGCAGAATTTATCTGAATGTCTTTAGTTTTGATATCAACATCAGCATAAATCTATTTTTGCTAGCAGATTAAAGCTATTTTCACGCGCTCACTTTTCTGTGTTGTATCAACCTGTGACTTGGAATTTATCTTTCTGTTGAAAGCCTACATATCGAACAATATCTGCAAATCATGATAGTCTACTAAAGTGCAAGCTGGTTTTAAGGACTGGTTTTAGGGGATGTGGTTGTCAGAAATGACTACTCATTTATTTCATTCATGATTACTATTATTTTTTTAATCTTCCTCTGTTACCCCCAGAGGATATGCTTTGGGGGGGCATTGATACTTGTAAATCTTCTATGTGACCTTTTGTAAAGTCTAAGTCCTACCTTGCTGTCCATCCATGTCTGGCTTCCCAGAAGCCCCTTTCCATTTGTTGTCTCTCCACCCCATGTGGCTCATTGACTGAGAATAAAGACTATAGTAACGATCACCTTTGCCTTTGTTTTTCCTGACTGGGTAATTGTGGTTGATGGAAGAGACAACACAGATGCTTCCTAGAGTCTGTCTGGAGGAAAAAGCCTGCTCACCTAAAGGGACAGATCCTGAGGTATCGAACTTGGGAAACACTGGGTTGCCATAGCCTTCTACCCTGCATTTCCCAATCACCCTCAGCTATTGGAATTGGCACTAGGGAGCTCCAGTGAGGTCAACTCTAGTCCAAGGGTCCCTGCTCTGCTCACTTTCTGTGCTACAGAAATACCGTTTCCTGTGTGTTATAATGTGAAGTGGAAGCGTGCTGATTATGCCTACGTGGTCACACCAACAGTGGCCGATCCCTCTCCCCTATCCAAGTTACATTCCCAAACATTCACAGAACTTCACTTGGTGCCAGTCGGTGTGTCCCAGCATCCTTCAGAATGACACGGTGCTAAAGGAAATCTGAAGAGCATCCTCAACTTTTTAAACTACTGGCCACCGTTTGTGCATGTTAGTGTTAAAGCATCAGGATGCCAACAACTGAGGAGACATTTTCGTCCCTGTTCTCAGACCCATAAAATCCTAGTGTCAGTGTAGCCACTGTCATCGGTGACGAGCAAGGCAGGACGATATCCCTAGCTGGCATCCTTCTCATGCACTTCATAGCGGAAGTCCTGCCAGGGAACACAGACGAACTCAAGGAGTCAGAGAATTAAACGACAGGTCCAGGGCAAGTGGTGAAGCCTGGAAGATTAACCAGGCAGGAAGCCATTACTGCCTCAGTGGCAGCTCGAGCTCCCAAAATGGAGACACCATAAGAAGTGTGGTTTTGAGGTATGTGTGCTTTGCCAGACAACCCAGAGCAGGCTGGAGGAGGAGCTATCCCTGCCTGGGTCTCAAATCAACCACTCGTGTAATGGTTTTAATACCCTGAGGGGAGGCTCCTTAACTGCCATCATTAACTCATAGACCGGGAAGATACATTAAGATTCTTAAATTTGATTAAAACTCTGGGAGTAATTTACACACATGTATGTGCATGCATGTGTACACACACACACAAAATTTCCCCCTGGGGCTGGGACATAATTCTCTAAAATTGCCATCCTGGTAGGGACAAGTTTCTTTTCATAGATTCTATGAGTGTCTTTGAAATTGGAAGTGGGGACTAGGTGACCTTAGATTTGACTGCAATGGAGCGTCTCTTTGTTGCCCAGAATGAACACTACAGGTGTGTGCTTCCATGCCCAGCTATTTCTTGGGTACTTTTTTCAAAAGGGTTGCACAGAAGGAGGCCCCAGCTGCTGCTGTGATGGAGTCTTGGGGAAACATTTATAGAGCAAGGAATGGTTCTAAACCCAGACATTTCTCCACCTTCAGAAGCCACCCATCTGGTGGCAAGCTGGTAGGTAAGTCATTTGTCACCACAGACTCAGAAGGTGCTGTCTGTGAAGGAAATCCTTGTCAAGTTAATTGAGGTAAGGAGAGCCACCTAGTTGTTGGCCGGGGTCTTGGACTGAGTGAAGGGGACATGGAGCTGAGCAGTAACGTTCATCTCTCTAACTGTGACTGCAATGTGACTGGCCCTTGCTCCATGAATCTCCCCACCATGGTGAGATGTATACTCAAACTATGAGTCGAAGCTTTACCGGAGTAGGTTCTTGCCTTCTTCTACACAGGTCCCAGGGCTTGAACTCCTTCAGGCTCAGCAGCAAGTGTCTTTTTACCTGCTAAGCTATCTTGCCAGTCCCTCCTGCATGTCTTATATGTGAGGTGACAGATGTTCTTATTTTTTAGGACATTTTTTTCCCACGGGTGTTTTTTTTCCAGCCTAAACACCTGTGGTACCATTGACATGCACAATCACATACACCATGTACTGCTGGTAGCAAAACATGATGTGGGACCTGAAATATGCATGTCACAGGGAATGATACTTGCCTTACTACCGAGCCTCCAGAGACTGGAAGATATTTATCAATAATAGATTAGTCTGTGTTCCATTCTCTTCTCTCAGTAAGGTTACATTTTCCTCCTGAAGGCCACACTAATCCTCTCTACAGCACCTCTCTAACCGTATCTGCCATTGGGTGCTTACTAACAACTTCCTTACTCAACTCTCTTGCTGTTTCCACCTTTACTGGCTCACCGCCTCCTCTCCTTAGAGTTTCCGACGCCTCATTTCCCTCCGCATACCTTTCAATTTTCCTAACCAAATGTACAAATCTGCTCATTTTCACTCTTTCAGGAAAGGCTCCCATTCAAATGGGCCAGGATGCTATGCAGGTCATCTCTGTAGCTGCTGGGAACATTGCCCACTGGGTCATCGGGCCAGTTCTGGCCCAGCAGCTGAGGCGTAGGTGGAGGTCACAATGTGGCAGCACCACTGAGAAGACATGTATTGGGAAGGGGTAACCGTCAAGGGCGAGCCTGCCACTTTGCTGGCTGCTCTGCTCTCCAATCTCTTCTAGTCTTTGGCTGCACACATGGTCATCTAGCTGTGACATTTTCAAATTAGCAGTTGTAATTTGAAATATGATGGAAAGTTGTGAGAAATGGGGACCTGCCTCTCTTGGGTTGTGCCTCAGAAAAGAAAGAGCCAGGCATTTTCTCCCCATCTCAACCTCCTGGTGTCTGGGGATCTGTAAGGATCCACATCGTGTTGGCAAACCAACAAGGAAAGTAGGCGGACCTTGGGGCGCAACACCAAAAGCAAACAACTTGCCATGCTTTGCCCTGTTTCTAACATTGAGTCCTGCTAACCAAAAGCCTCTGCAGTGTTGGATTATGGTCAACCTATACCATTGAGCTGCCTTATAGGTTCTTAAAATTCTAGGGAGAGAGAGTGAGTCCGGGGCTGTAGAGGAAAAGCAAACAAGGCTTCCATCCTAACTGAGCATTTGGGATTCTTTGTTAACGTCATCATGCCCTGTTGTATCAGTACAAACGCCTTTGGTCCAGAGAGCCTGCTGATGACATTTTTCTTGTTGTAGCCTGAGCTCAGTCAGGCTGCTCAAGCCTGTTGTCTGGTCTATCTTGTCTAAAATCCAATCTCTCACTCTCAGCACAGCCAAGAGCAGCAAGCACTCTTGGTTATGGTTTTTGTCTCTTTATGAGGCAAGCCACGCCCACTCCTGGCGACCCTGCCCTCCCCAGGGCGAGAACCCACGTGCGTCTCTCTTGGGGCCCCTCCCTGTCTCTCTTCTCTCTCTCTCTCTCTTTCTCTCTCTCTCCTTTCTTTCCCCCTTCTTTAAGTAATAAGTATCCAATTCTATTCCATACAATGTGTCTGCCCACGTGTCTCCCACCCACGCGCCCACCCGCCGCTCGCCGCTGGGACTCTGCACCTTCCAGGGACTTACTGTCGCCTGCCCACCGGCCCGCCCCACCACAAGCTGCTTGGGTGGCTCTCCCGGGACCCGCTGCAAGCAGCTCGGGACCCACCAGGCTCGCAGCTGCTCTGTCGGGGATCTTTAAGCAAATTTAAAATTGGTGCTATGACTCAGATAGGCGCTCCTGTCAGGATCCTGAACCGGGTTCTTTTTCCGCTCCCATCACCGGCTTCCCAGCCTCAATCGGTGAGTCTCCCCGTTCTGCTACAGTTGCTTTCTTTCCTTTACGGGAATCATGTTTGGATCGACCTCGGGGGTCAGTCCACCCGCGCATTAGCACTGCACACTCCCCGTACAGTGCATTCGATTCGGGGACCCGGGGTTCCCCAGCTTCTTTTCTCTCGTCGTTGGTCGCTGTTTTTAC
>LOJH01038627.1:0-13212 GCA_001685095.1 Ellobius talpinus | reverse complement strand
AATCTTGGCCTCATAAGGATTTTTCAGATATCATAGTGACTTTTTTCAAAAGGCAAGTGATCCCGAAGCTTTGCAAAACGGGTTATTCCATGTGGATTAGTGTATTGGTGGGTCAGCTGTACATTTACTGTATAATGTGAGCTCCAACAGTTTTTCATGAATGTTTGTGTGTGGGGGCAGGGGCTTGGCTGCAAAGAGGCAGATGCTGAAGAGGTCTATGTTCACTACATACACTGGCTACATTTATGTGGTTTCAGATATGTATGTCTAACGGCACTTGAAACCTGGCTGACACAATTTGCTAAGAACAAGGGCTTCTTCTGATTGTGCTCAAATGAATCTTGATGCAGTTTCAAAGCTTGAAGATCTAAAAAAGTTGGAAAGACTAAAGTTGGTTTTGATTTCACGGGTACATTTTCCTCCTTGATCTCCATCATAATGCTGGCCATGATTTTACTGCCTTCATTTCTTTTTCTTCCCCTTTTACATGTTCTTATTGATTGTTTACTTAAGTATAGCTAGCTTCCTCCACAAGAACAAAGACTCTGCCTCTCTCCACTATTGATGCATCCTCTTATGTCTATGCACCCTCTCTGTGCATGCAGAGAAAATATTGAACAAATAAATTACTTTGGTATGAGTATGTGTCACTCCATTTTGTGGCCTTGTTCTTTGTTTTTTGTTTTTTTTTTTTTAACTGAGTTCTCCACTAGCTTGAGGATTCAGCAGTAATTTAAGACTTTTCTTGATGCCCTTTGTTGACGCTCAGCAGAGGACACGTTTGGAAGCAGTGAGTGAGTGAGTACTGAGTCATGTCAATAGCCTCTTACTTACAAAGGCATGTGGACCATGTTGCTCACTGTCCTAACCACTCCAGGAGGCAGCCATGGCTTAGATGACTGCAGAGGATGAATAGTGACAGCTGTTATCTCAAGAGGGTGGGGCTCAGGGCACTATGTGATACTTTTCTGTCCCCAACCCTGTTTTATTAACACTAGTCAGATGGCTATATATTCTAATGGAGGCTGTCCTAAATAACACATTCTATTTACAAATGAATGAGTTTTTCACCATCATTTTTATGTGGGGAATAAAGATCATGATCTAAGGACCTTCTCTAATGGTATTACCTTTCCCCTCCTCCTGTAATGGTATTACCTTTCCCCTCCTCCTGTAATGGTATTACCTTTCCCCTCCTCCTGTAATGGTATTACCTTTCTCCTCCTCCTCTTCATTTACTTCTTTTTACTTGAAATTTAAATGATGGCCTGTGCCTGTAATTCTGAAACTTATGAGGTCAAGGCAGGAGAATTTCAAGAATAAGAAAAGTTTCATCTTTAGGATCAGGGAAATTGTAATCTAAGAAGTGGATAAGTAACAAAAGAATTGTCCTAACCGATTTAAGCTTGACCTTGTTGGTTGCATAGTTCCCAGTTAGCTCACACTGTTTTATGAGGTTGACCTTGTGGATTGAGAACGGTCATTCCCAAGTCCCTCAACACTGTGCTTTACCCCCTCCCACTTGGAGCTTGTTTCCCCCTGACATGCTTATGTGTATAAATGGCCATGTAATATAGTTGTAGTGAAAGACCTGGATAAATCCAGACCCCTCTAGCAGGAAAAATAGAGCCAAAAATCTAGCAGGAAGAGAAGAGCCAAAAATCTAGGTTAGCTGGTTCAGTGACTCTGTTCCAGGAACTAGCTGAAGATAAAGTTAGATNAGGGAGTTACCCCTTTGTGATTATCACTGGTATTTTTGGAATTTTTCAATGATCACTGGTATTTTCGGAATTTTCCAATGACGCCCTCCCTACCCCCTTTGGATTACTGGGTTTTGGTTTCTTCCCTTAAATACCCCTTCTCCCAGCTACTCGGGGTTGAACTCCTCTCTTACGTGGGATATGAGTCTCGGCCCCAGCACTGGTTCCTGTCAATAAACCTCATGTGATTGCAGCAAGGACAGTCTCTAGTGAGTTCCTGGGGGGTTATGTTATCCCAAGACTTGAGTGAGAGTCTCCCCACACCAGGGGTCTTTAAGTAGCTCATATTGGAAGCCTAAGTCCATTGATGAAGTTAAGAAAATGTTTTTACTCCCTTGCTTTAAGTGGGATAGGAAAGTCAGGAGAGTCAGAGAAATGCAGAGCCTGGCTTCCTTGGGCCTCTGGACAGACAGCTGCAGTCACGCGCTTCTGGGCTTAGCAAGAGAAGCAAAGTCTTTCTCTTTTGTCACCATATTCAGATTTTCCACGATTTAAGACATTCCTGGCCTTGGTCCTGCCTCAAAGCAATCTGCTAGGCTTTGCTGACTCTCTACAGGAGCTGAAGCCATACCCTCTCTGAGGAGGCGGGGAGGGGAACAGGAGTAGGGGAGGGAATGGGAACTGGGATTGGTATGTAAAATGGGAAAAGATAGATTTCTTTTTAAAATAAAGAAAGAAAGGAAAGAAGAGAGAGAGAGAAAGACATACAGACCGACATTCTTGGCTCAATGGTCTGTTACAAAAATTATCTTAAACTAGATGTAGAATGTTTCTTGTGTTTCAGTGGCAGCATTAAAATCTTGCTATTGGATTTAAAATGGTTTTAGCATGGGGAAAATAATTTTGTGTGTTCATATCTGCCATCTACTTTTAGCACTACAATATTTCAGTTCTGCTCCATTTCAGAACATATGCCTGTAACCACACCAAAGAATATCCCCATTCAGAAAAAGGATAATTAAAATAGAATATTGAATGAAGAAAAAAACAAACCAAAACAAAAGTGACTGGTGCTTTGATTCCTTTGTCAAGAAACATGAAAAAAATTCATCAAAGCTAACCAACTACTCTCCCTATTCCAGGCTCAGTTTCAAAACATGGCTACTTGCATAACTGAATTCAATCAACATCATTTAAAAAATTACCTGTGCTGATAGAGGAAGGCTCAGTTGGTAAAGTACTTACCACATAAGCAGGAGGACCTTGGTTCAAACCCAATATCACATAAAAAGCTGGTACAGAGGTACCTATTCATAATCTCAGTGCAGGAGAGGTAGACATAGGTGGATCACCCAAGCTTGCTGGAAAGCCAGTTTAGCTGAATCAGTGAGCTCCAGAATCAATGAGAGATATTGTCTCAAAAAAATAAGGCGGAGAGTGATTAACGGAAATACTGGATATGGACTCCACATCTGTGTGTATATGTAGAAACACATACGCAGTTACATTCAGCACACTCCCCCCAACATGCACATGCATGTATACAAACATGTATACTCATGAGCACGTGTATACATACCATTATTATCTGAGTGTCTGGCACCAACACTAACAGCAAATAGACAGGATCCCCATTCAAAGGCCTTCACATTCTGGAAGGAATGGGAAGTTGGGGTTGGGGTGGCAGACACACTTACATAGCTAGAACAGGTAGGAATAAACTGCATGGACTCTTGAGCAGAACAGAACTAAGTTCCTTAGATACAGGAGCTCATTAAGGAAGAGATCCTCAGCCTGGGAGCTCTGGGCATAAGATGTCCCATACAGCATCACAGACATGTGTCCTCATTTGTCCATTCACAGGTGCTTTTCATTATTCTTGGTCCCTGACTTTTTTGAGGCTGTGAATCCTACATGGTGTGGAGGTAGAGATTTTATATTATGTTTTATATTAAATTACTCTTGGTAAGAAGAATCATATTATTGATGAAACCTTAGTTCCTTTGTCATGTTGTCCTGTTATGTAAACCAAAATTCCAAAAAAGAAAAACCACTTAAGGGATAGATGTGGAGGTGCACACCTTCAATCACAGCATTCGGGAGGCAGAGACAGATAGATCTTTGTGAGTTCAAAGTCAACAGCTTCTACATGTAGAGCTCCGGGCCATCCAGAGCTACATAGTGAGACCTTGTCTAAACAATGAAAGCATTTAAATTATTGTCTCTTTTGAAAATGAGGAGGCCAAACGACAGGACCAATTCAAAAGTCAGTACCTGTAATAACTACTCTTGAATTGCTGAACTCATTGTAATAGATAAAATCAAGGCTGGACAAAGCTACAAGAGTGTCCAATGGCCTTTGTGAGCTTCTGGAAAGAATGAACAAAAATTTAAGTTCTCATGGAAGTATACAGAAAAGAAATCACTAAAGCGCCCATTGCTACTCTTGTGGCTTCAGAGCTTCATGAACCACTGAGGCGTCTTTCCCTGGTCAGTCTGGAAGTCATGAATGAACTATTCCTGTACCCCTGGGTAACTTTGTTCTTTCACACCTTTTGGAATCGATGTCCACCGTCAACTGCACTGCACCTTGTCCTTGGGAATTGGACAGCACTTAAGGTCCTGACTCATCCACTTAACCCAATGGGCCTTCCAGGAAATTGTTCCTGTTTGTTGCTATTTTCAAATGATGGAGAAGCACAAGATAATGAGAGAGAATTTTTTTTTACTATCTGATCCCAGGTGTTAAAGAAGCATCCCATTCTTAGAGGCTGCCCCATCATTTGCAAATTTAATGCACTGCTGAAGATGCAAACTGTCCACATAACTGCTCTTGAATTTCATTAAAATTAATCGGAAGTCCCTTTTAATGTCTTTGAAAATTGCTTCAAGTGGCAAAAATCAGAAAATCTACCCATGGGGCACATTCAGCTAATTGCAATTTGCTTCCCAACTAGTCATTCTTCAGCTCTATGCTGCAGCTTCATAAAACTCAAACAACCCCGGGTGTCGAGAGCTAGACAAACCAGTCATTCACCTAAGTGCAAAGGATTTCAAATGATCCTTTATTTCTTCAATATTTCTTTTTTTAAAATAAATGTGTATGAATATTTTGCCTGCATGTATATATTATATATCACTTTCATGTGTGATACCCATGGAAGCCAGAAGAGGGCATCATAACTCCCAGAACTGGAGTTACAGACCATGAGCCTCCATCAGGGTGCTAAGAATTGAACCTAAATCTTCTGGAAGAGCACCCAGCTTTTTTGAATGAAGACCTATCTCTCTAGCCCCTCTTCAATATTTCCTAAGAATCCACAATGGTGTTGTGGTGATGACCTCAGGCGTATGCTTCTCTGTATATTGACCCACTTTGTGTCCCTGCTGGCTGGCACTGGGGCACTAACAGGGAAATAGGGATAACACTGCCAGAAGAGGAGAGAGTAGGAGGACATGTGTCTGGGTGTGCACATCACTTAGTCAGGACAGCAAACTACAGGGGATGGAGGTAAGCAAAGCAGAGCCTTACCCTAACATTTACCAGGTAAATAACCCCAGAGAAACTGTAACATAATAAGAGAGGAAAGAAGGAAGACCAAAATGATGTTTTCCTTAGGATGACATGGGGCCACACATAGAAATGATATTTTGTGACGGTAAGTGCCAACTATGTGTGAGCACAGAGATTCTCGTATGTAAACATGAAACCATGTTTACCGTGATGAGATATCATGAAATGACAACTCATGTGTTCAATGGAGGATAACATGTTTACTCACATAGTTTGGTTACAGTTTCCCCCATGGAACTACATGAATTGGGATACCATGTTTATCTTGCAATTATGATGATGAAAGACACATCTGGGATTAAAGAATCATATACTTTCCCATCCAAAAAAAATTTCTCCAAATTTTCCTGATAAATTGGGAAATAAAAATATTAATTATAAACTCGGTGGTGGTGGCTTACACCTTTAATCCCAGTACTTAGAAGTCAGAGGTACTCAGATCTCTGAGTTCGAGGCCAGCCTGGTCTGCTGAGTGAGTTCCAGGACAACCAGGGCTACATGGAGAAACCCTATCTCTAAAAACAAAACAAAAAAACAAAAACAAAGAACCACACAGTCAAAAAGTATTTGTCATAATAGAGTATGTGATAGATAGGATCTTTGTCTAAATAAAAACATTCAAACAATAATTGCTTGATTTTTCTTAAGTACAAATTGTCTAGTCATGTTTATGAGAAATGTTTAATTAGGGATTCTATTTTAGGGCAAATGTATAAAAGTTTTACTGAGACTCAAAAGTTTTAGTGTGATGTAATAATATTGAAAAGAAAAGAAAGTATCTGAGCAATCACCATTAGGTCCTAAAATTTTTACTTTCGAGAATCTTTATTTCCATTAGCAAGAGCTGCTTGGGGGCCAGATGGTTGGGAGTGCAATGTCTCATACCTTCAGTGTGTTGAAGCACGGTTGGCTTTCGAGTGTCTTCATACTTACATGCAAGTGGAATGCAACAGTGATAGCCTTTCCTTCACTCCTTCACTGGCCTTCATTTCAGTAAAGTCAAAATGGTCATTCCATCTTTCAACTGGAGTCTCTAATCTCTCTGTTCCTGACCACAAAGTCCCTCATTATCAACATCTCTGCTTTTTTGATACCCTCTTGCCTCACTTCAGTAAAACCCCCAGATTCCTTCATTTCCGCACATTTTTCTCTTTAAACTGCCTCTTTTTTCTAACCTTCCTCCACCTCTGAGACCTTGTGTCTTTGTTATTTACCAGGGTCTTACCTGCAATTTTCAGACTCGTCTCATGGCATAGTGACCATTTTTTTTGTTCCAGTCAATTGAACACCTCAGGAGAACAAGAGAAACTCTAATATTTGTCATGTTTTAACACATGTAACATTTTCTCAACTGTTTTCTGTGTATGATTTCATTCTATCTTCTGGAAACCCTGAAGGAGACTTTTGTCCATTTTGTAAGTAAGAGATGGTCTCATAGGGGTTAATCACATTTCTTAAGGCATTCAAAGATACCATCAACTATAGACACCTTGTTATTTTTAAAAGTGAAAGAAAATGCTGCAAATCTAACTGCCAGAGGCTGTCAGTTGACAGACACATTCTGATCGCAGGCATGTTAAGGGTACAAAAAGTTTTTCTGAGAATCAGTGAGCTATGACAAGCGAAAGACACACAGATCAAACCCAGGCAATTGGGATCCAGAGAATAATTGCCATAATTATGTTATTCTTCCTCATAAAAACTATTCAGGCATACAATGTAGCATGCTTTAAATTCATGGCCTCATATGTTATCTGAGTCTTTACTTTTGATTTTTAATCTCTGTCTTCTTTCCCACTCCTTTCTGTTCCTGCCTACAATGGTTACTCCAAAACTTTGCTCCTTTACTTTTGACCTTCAGTAGGAAAATTGAGACTGTCACTTATTATTCCCCTCAGCTGCTTCTTCCTTGTCCCTCATATTACTCATGACAACCCTGTCCATAGGCACCCTTCTTTTCCTGCTTCAGAAGGCAAGCTGTCTGCCTTTCTCATAGGTGTTGTCTCCTCTTCTTTCTTCTGCTTCTCACTGCTGATATTTTGAACTACCCTTTCCTGATGCTCAACCCTTCTCCTCTATTGGGTTCTCTACCTCAGCTGTCAATATGACCAACATCCATTCCCTCATTCTCTCTGTGTGTATCAAAATTCTGTAGGGAAAGACTCAGGTACTGTCATCATTGTCTAACTTTCCATTCCTGTCTTTGCCCACCACAACTCCACTAACACTGAGATTAAATCACTCTTAATATTTTCATCACTGACCTTCTATTTTCTTAGATTCAATGGAAACTTCTTTCCCTTCATTCTGTTGGAATCCTTTACTGATTCCGTGTGATTCAATTAGCTTCTTCCTACTTGGTGAAAATCTTTCATCAGCTCCCAAATGTTCCACACACTGCCCTTTCTTCTGAGCTCTTTGTTCCTCACTTAACCATTGACATTACCCAAGGGTTTTCACCTACTTTCCATAATTTTTGATGGTTTAAACGATTGCCTCTACTTGATGTAATCCAAAATCCATCCTTCTTAGCCATCTCACATGTTTTTCTGTAGTTGCCAAATCTCTGTCTACATAGGATCTCCATTGGATGTCATTCATCACACTCTTAATATGTGCAAAACCCCACTCCATACTTCCCAAATCTGCTCTTCAAATTGCTTTCTCTAAGCCAATGGCCATTCCAAACCTACAATTATTTAGTCCTCAGCTTGGTGTTAACGTTAACCTCTGTTTTTTACTTGCTTTCTCTATCCAGTCCATCAAAACATCTTGTGCCTAGTACAATAAAAATAGCAGGGGTTTGATCCCTTTGCTAGGTTTCATAGGAACTCTCTGTGTCTATGTTCACAGGCTGTGCTAAAATGATCACTTTTTGATAAGGATGTCTAAAAGGCAGTGGGCTCCTTGTAATCCAGAAAATAAGACCACAGTCTCATCCCCACACCCACTTGGGGGCAAACAGAAGCAGGTCTTATCTGCCCAGTTTAAAGACAGAAACTGAAGCAAACTCAGTCCAACTGAGAGAAGAAGGAAAATCTCAGAGCTCCCTTGGACTTCTTCAGAGTCCTTCCTAGTGTTACCACTGTAGGAGGTTGGCTTCCTGAGGTCTCAATAAGCCTCACCAGAAGGCCGCTAGGTAATCACGGATACTGTCAAGTTGGCACAAAAGCCTTCAGTTAACAGACAGTACAAGAGTTTTTTGCTTTGTTTTGTTTTTATAATGCTAAGGGACTTCTAGGAAAGACAGGGAAGGAAGACCCTTCACTTGAGAGCCCTTAGCTGGAAATGGAATTCAGTTAAGGTGGGTGCCAACGCCCAGCAAAGCCCTTGAGAAGTGATGGGACTAAAATCTTGATTGACTGAAGGCAAAGCAGAGGGAAATCCATTCAAGGTGCTTCATCTTTTTGGAGAGCAGGAATTCTGGGGAGAAATCAGAGGGGAAAAATAAGGACACCCCCAGCAGTCCGACTAAAAACAACAAGGACTCCCTAGCTTGGATTGAAGATGAGAAGTTAATAGCCTCCCATCCATCCACTTCAGGACCTCAGTGAGCAGAAGAAATGCATAGTTTAGCATGAATTTGCACTTGGGGTCTTATCCTGACCCCAAGATCTCACACAGTCCTCCCCTCACACCCCTTGAAACTCAGACGAGGCATAGTGAGAAGCTGGGTTCGGCCCTCCACTATCTCCCAGATGGGCATCAAGATGAGTCCCAACTTTGCGACGCTGACTCACCAGTTAGGTAGGTCCTGAGAGCCTGGACACACACACACACACACACACACACACACACACAAAGGTGGGCGTGGGCCCGGATTAAGGAGGGGCTTGCAAACTTCAAACCTTTGCGGGGGAGGAGCAAGAAGGGTTCTTCAGACTGAGACCGGGACTTGGGGGCGAGAGGTAGCGCAGTTTGCAGGTCCTTTGACGTAGTGGAACACTCCCACTGCTTAAGAAGAGGCTCGTTGGCATCCAGGACGCGGAAGCTGGGCAGTCACCTGCTTAGGGAGCAGCCTGAGTGGGTCCTCTCTGCGCACTCGAGGGATCGCGGGCAGCGCAGGTGAGCGAGAAGCGGCGCCCTACAGACCCACAGCAGAGGAGCGGAACGAGGAGGTGAGTGGGTGCTGAGACCCTGAAGCCTGAGGCTCTGCATGGGAGGGTGAAGCATACTAGAGCAGATTCCTGCTCAAACTCGCCAGGACCGGGCTATCAACGGGGCTCATAAAGGGACTCCTGCGTTAGGGAGCCCACCTCTCTGAAGCTCCGAAACGTAGACCCTTTCTGAAGAGTCTTTATCAACTAGATTATTAGCACAAGCACCCCAGAGTCCCAGGATATGCCAACTTCAGCACCCCGGACAGCACTCCTTTCTAAAAACTTCACGGGGTTATCAAAGCTGCAATTCTTAAAGAAAACCTTTGCGTGTGACTTTGATATTTCAGTTCAATAAACACAATCTTTTCGAGTAAAACTAATCTGAAAATGTTATAAAACTAAAACTTTTGAGTGGTCCGCTATTTCAAACATGACCAGGGAAGACCATGTTCAAAGACAAGCTCTGAAATATTTCTTTAGCAGTGTCTCCATCTGTCCCACTGCTGAGCAGAGAAGAAAGACCCTGCCTACTGGTGTTATAATCACTAATGTGGAAGTAAGCAGGGTGTGTGTCCTCCTGTATTTCTTTATGTTGAATTGTTTAACTGTGATAAACATTTTGTAAAGTTGGGGAAAAATCAGATAATCTTTTAATTTGGGGGAAATTGTAATTTCTATAATTTCAAGGGTGTAATCTCTCCTGCACTAGTCTAAGTGACAACAGGAGAACAAGTTAGAGGTGACATGTGGTTGTTCAGATGGCTTTATTACAATAGACACTGAGAGCCAGAAAAATGGAGGGAGAGACAGAGCATTTCCCTTTAAGTTCTGGAGGTTCGCTGCAGGCAGAGAGAAATTAGAAAGCATTATCTTTATTAAAGTCATATCAGGACTGTTTAGCATTTAGGCTTGCAAAGTGTCTATCAGTTTTACTTTGTCCTTCAGTTTCAAAATACATTTGTTACAAGTTAGGTATCAGTTGTGGATTTATTCCTATTATAAAGTTTTATAAATCTAGCATCTTTTAAAAACTAAAAGCTACTATGAACATAGAAACACAAAGACAAAAGCTATAAAATTCTTAATCGTAGTGTAGTTTTGTATTAAAAGGTTAGGTTTAAGATATTAAAAAGTAAAGTCATTTGGCAGAATTTTAATTTTCATGTAGTACATTTTTAAACTACATTCTAGGGAAAATGGTTCCACTTAGGCATCTCACAGGGAGCACATCAGCTTAGCTATCTTGGTTGTGCACAACCTGGACTGGGAATGGGTCATCTAGGGAGAATGAGGCTTGTGACATGGAAGAAGGGTAAGTCTCTTCCTAATTAGTAATAGTGGTGTGCTTCTTCTCCTGGGACTGAGATTCTCAAGGGCACACTCATCTCTCTTAAGGAGTGGAAAACAAGCCTGGACTAATGTGTTCCCATGTGTACAGTTTTAGGACCATGGCTGATCCTGGGACCAGAAGAGCAATCCACTGCCCCCTGAGTCTCACCTGCTTCCTGCTCATTGTAGGAATGTGCTGTGTGTCTCCTTTGTTCTGTCACAGTCAGACAGACCTGTTGGCTCTTAACCAAGCTGATCCTCAATGCTGGGAGTCCTCCTCAGTGCTCCTCTTGGAAATGCAAAAACCTCGTGTTTCCAACACTGTTTCTGGCTTTTGGGATTTTATGATCTACCTGAAGTCATCTGAGAACTTGAAGCATGGGGCACTGTTTTGGGACCTGGCCCAACTCTTCTGGGACATCTATATAGACTGTGTCCTTTCCAGGAACCATGGATTAGGAAGGAGGGAATTGGTTGGAGAGGAAAAGAAAGAAGAGAAGAGCTCCACAGTGCTGCATTCAGGGATTAAACAAGGTGCATGGGCCAGGCCATCCAGTGTGACCTGTGAGGAAGAGGGAAGTGCCCCCGGGAAGCTATTTTCACATATGGTGCTTTAAAGGGGTGGATGTCAAGGGGGTTCATATAACAGAATATCTGTTTATGTCAACATAGTGTCTTCACTCTAGTACTTCCTGTGGAAAGTCATTAGGAAGAGGAAGTGGGGACAGATGTATAAATTGCAATGTAAAGACGTAAGACTTGCCCCCAAATGAAGACTTATTTTTTATTTAATGCTAACTTGAATGTAACTTGATGCTTCCTTGGTGTGGAAATAGTAAGAGGTGGGTAGGTGTTGGGGCAGGGAGATATTTATAGCATGGGGATTCTTGCCCCCTTTAAACTGAAAACAAAGCATCACTTTCATGCAAATGAAGGAGCATCTTGAGAGATACTTAACTGATGATGTCTAGCGCAAAAGTATCAACCTACCTATATTTATTCCTTGTTGCTGCTTGAATGAATCACTAATAAGCCATTAACTTCTACTAAGTAATTAATTTTTAAAAGGTTATAGCTTCTTGAGAGTTGGGGGATTTTTTTTAACTGCAGTGAATACCATATACTAATTCAAATATAGTCTTCTCTAGAGGTCTAAGATAAATGCTACATTTAGAAAATTAGAATGTGAGGGAGTGAGCCCCTGTAAGTTATGAGAGATACCTGGGCCCTAGTCATACAGTTTTCCTTCCTTCAATAAGGTTCCAAATCTAGTAGCAAGGGCTGTCCAAGTATAGCTAGAATTATTTGTGTACTAGGCCTAACTAAGCCTTATTAGTGAATGTTTAATTGTGAGCATTGTTATATGTCTCTAAAATGGTTCAGTTGAAGAAAGATCTACCAATAACAGTTGCACAGCTACCCTCTCCTAAGATTTTACAAGGTGCTTATCAAATCCACAGCTTGTTCCTTCCTCACTAACTAAAAATCCCTCATGATTCACTGAGCTGAGAACCCAGACAATTCTCTACACCTATTTTTATAAGTAGGTGCCACAATAACTTTTCCTAGTTTTACTTTTCAGATGAAATATTCTCTCAGCAGATTTGCTACTGAAGTACAAATACATGTTGACCATCTTTAAATTTTGGTTACCGGTATTTCAAAAACACAATGAGCTGAAGCTGCCCAGGCATCAGCATCAGTTAGTAAAGGCCATATGTTTTCTTCTTCTGAAGCCCTCTGATTGTGGTGTATAAATCCTGCCTTTACTTTCCATAATTATAACAAATGTCTACAAAATAAATGAAGAAAATATTACTGTGATCAGCTGACCATGAAAAAAAATGCCTCTAAAACTTCAGCTTTGGGAGTCACTTTCTGCTCTTCACCAGAGAGTTGAGATGGACTCAGCTAGTCTGCAAACTTTAGAAGTTGATCTGGAAATAGCTCAGCAGCAGAAGCTAACATTTCCCTCTATTAAAGTTATTTTAATGTTTTGCACAAGCAATTGTTTGAAGATCAAGAAATGAGATCTTCCATTTGGTTGGTCTAATCAATGGATGGGGTTTTGGGTCAAGGAGATACATGTTCGAAAGTTAAATAGTTACAGGAACACTGTGATTTCCTTTCAAGAAGCCTCATTCAATCTCTAGTGGTTCAAGCAGGCTCTGGATGTACCATGGTGGATCCTCTAGTGAATTTTGCTTTTGTTCCTGGGGATGGAGTGCTACAAAGTTGGAATGAAGGTGGGGGTGAAGAGGTGTTTGTCTCCCTAGTTCTCAGGGAAGTCATAGCATTAGGTCAAAAGGACATAGCTAAAATTACATAATATATGTAATATACAAAAGGGTTCTGTTCTTATGTCTTTACAGTAATTTACTTTGCAGCCATTTATGAACTCTTCCTATGAATTTTTTGCTAAAATATGTGATCCATGAGATACTGTTCATAGTATATCACATTTGTTAATATTGCATCATCAAATATGAAAACAAGTGACATCAAATAG
>LOJH01038625.1:0-13583 GCA_001685095.1 Ellobius talpinus | reverse complement strand
GAGAGAGAGAGAGAGAGAGAGAGAGAGAGAGAGAAAGAGAGAGAGAGAGAATGACAGGGAGATGATGGTGGACAGAGAGACTGACGTGCAGAGGAATATATGCAGGCAGCAAGTAGCATCAAGAGAGGAGTCTAAGCCTGGAATGATGTCACATGCCTGCCATCCCAGAATTTTAGAGGCAAGAGGTTAGTGAATTTTAAGTCAGTGTGGGCTATCTAGTGAGTTCCAGGCCAGCCTGAGCTACATAGTGACACAGTGTCTCACAAAACCAAAAAGTAATTAAATAACAAAAGAGCAAGATCCATAGAGGAGCATTAGGAGGGTCCCATGGGATGACAGTGTTTGTCTTGGGCTGTGCTGGGGGTGTCTCTCAACCAAACAGGCATCTGTTCCCTGAGATCATGTGCTGCAGGGGGATGGCTGTGTGGATGGCTGTGCATGTGGGCGGGTGACTGGTGGAGCTTCCTCTATTGGTGACTGCGTGGGTGGGGTGTTTGTGTGGCTGGGATCTGGGGCCAGGCCTTATGGGGCTGGCTACATACACCGTTCCTCTAGCCAAGAGTTGCTGGCACCCAATCTGTGAGCATCCCTTGCTGAGGGGCTTGGAGATTGCAAGGAGGGGTAGGAGGTATATGGGTTCAGTGCCTTAAGGGGACAGATAACATTGGGCTATTCCCGGCCTCACCCTGGTAACCATGGGAACAGAGAACCTGAATGGGGGGAGAAACTGGGCACATTAGGCTGATTTTCCAGATGTGGTCAGGATGGAGGATGGAAATCTGCGAATATTTTGTGCTGATAGATTTCACTAGTTCTTCCCATTCCTCCCTCCCTTCCTCCCTTCCTTTTTCCTTCTCTTTTTTCTGTAGCTCAGACTGGATTTGATCTCATGGTAATCCCCCTGTCTCAAACTCTCAAGTGGTTGGGATTACAGATCCAGCTTTTTGTTTTTTCTTTTTCTGTGCACGTGTGTATGCACGTGTCAAGTGTGCTCATATGTGTAGAGGGCAGAGGACAGCTTCAAGTATCATCCTCAGAGGCACTATCCACCTCTTTTGTAACAAATCTCATTGGTCCAGAGCTCACAATTTAGGATAGGCTGGCTGGCCTGTCTTCACCCCCACAGACATGCCATCCTGCCGGACTTTCTTACATGGGTGCTGGGCATCGACCCTGGGTCCTCACGCTGTCATAGTGAGTGCTTTATCAACTGAGCCATCTTCCCAGCTCCTCGCAGGGCCCAGCTTCATTCAGCCACGTTATTTAAGTCTTCAGGGTTAGGATTCTCTCCAACAAATGGGGACAAAGTCATGACTCTGCCCTGGGGTGGTTGCTTTTTGATAGAGCCCCTCCTCAATTCCACCAAGGGCCAATAGATCCTGGGGTGGCTTCAGGGTGGGAGGGACTTTGTGCTTTCTGCCTGCGCCTTCCCCAGGAAGACCCTTCAGGTCAAGATAGTGGATGACGAAGAGTACGAGAAGAAGGACAACTTCTTCATCGAGCTCGGCCAGCCCCAGTGGCTGAAGAGGGGCATCTCAGGTGAGGGCGAGGAGGTGGCTATGGGACAAACAGGGGCCCCAGGGTTGGGGGCCCCCGGGGGACTCGCGAACCTGAGCTTCGAGGAGAAGCGACTCTCTCATTGTGTCCCTGTCTCTGTCTCTCCCCAGCTCTGCTACTCAACCAAGGTGAGTGAAGGGACCTCTGGGTGCGGAGGGGAGGAGCCACCGGAGCCACAGGGGTGGGCTTGGGGCAGCTTGGAGGTGAGAGGTGGATTCGGGATTGGAGCCAGCTGGGACTGGGAAGGGAGGGGGCTGTGCAGTTCAGGATGACATTTATAATCAAAGTTGGAAGAAACTGAGTTATGAAATCAGATCTGACTTGTGGCACGGTCTGTATGAATCAGGTTTGGCATTGGTTGGGACAGGGGTGGGGTGGGTTTGGATTATGAGATTTGTCTTCCCAGTGGGTCAAGACAAGAATTGAAACAGAGGTTGTTGTCAGGGGTTGAGATGGGATTAGATTGGAACTAGAGTCAGTGTTTATGCTAAAACTGAGGCTGGGGGCTGGAGAGAGGGTTCTGCTGTTAAAAGCACTTGCTGTTCTCCCAGAGGACTCAAGTTCAGTTCTAGCACCCATGCTGGGTTGCTTCCAACCACCTGTAACTCCAGCTCCAGGGTACCTGACGCCCCCTTCTGGTCTCCTTAGACAGCTGCAGGCACACAAGTGCACAAGCATGTGCAAACACATACACACATGCACACACACATACACGCACGCATACACATACAGACACACACATGCACACATACATACACAATACATGCATGCACACATCCACACACATACACGCGCACGCACACACACACACATGCACACACACATATGTGCACACACATATACATGCGTGCACAACATACACATATACACGTGCACATACACGTGCACGCACACACATATACACACATACACATGTGCGCACACATACACACACAATCGTGCACACACATACACATACATTCACATGCACACGCACATACACACATATGCACACAGATACACACATGTGCACACACACATACACACACACACTTTTAGAAATTTAAAGCTGAAGTTGGAATTTGAGGATTTTGCATTAGAAATGGGGTCAGGGAGGCTGAGGACAACTCAGTCAGTGGAGTGCCTGTCCAGGATACACAAAGCCCTTGGTCCCATCCCCAGCACTGGGGTGAGGAAGGCCTGTAATCCCTGCATTTGGGAGATGAAGGCAGGAGAATCAGAAGCTCGAGGCCATCCCCAACAATGTAGAGAGTTTGAGTCCAGCCTGGCTATGAAAACAAAACAAAAACTAAGCTAAACTAAACAAAAAACCCCAAACAAACAAACAAACAAACAAAACCTACAGACTTGGTAAACCAAGCCTTTAATCCCAGCACTTGGGAAGGAGGCAGAGGAAGGCAGATCTCTATGATCGCAGGACAGCCAGGGATACATAACAGCCTGTCTCAAAACTGCCACCCCCACCACAACCCCCAAAATTGATGCCAAGGTTAGAAGTTGGGGGTCAGAATTGAGGTTAGAGCCAGTAGCTTGGATATAGTGACAGTTTAGAAGCAAGATCTGCACTGTAGCTAGCATATAGTTAGGGTTAGCCTGAGACTAAAATGCATTGAGAAGTCATGCAAGCTTCTGTAACAAACTAGCCTAACAATGCCTGTTTGCTACAATAAGTAGCAAATTCTTGCTGCATGACTTTGTTGCTTAGGCAAAGTTTGTGAGCAGGTGGTTTTCTTTTCTGATGTGGCCTTTCCATCCTGTGCCTCAACCTACCATTGAACTTTGTTTTGGGTTGTCTCTGGACCCCCTGCTGCCTCCAGGCACATGGGCAAGAAAATCCCCAGGCTCACAGGGGTGGTCCTGGAGGCCCACCACTCCATCACTTCTCCCATCCCCATTCTATTGGTTCTAATTCAATCACATGGCCATGCCCAGCTGCAAGGAATGTTGGGAAATATAGTCCACCTATTTGCCCACAGACTTGGGTGTAGCTGTCTCTACCACAGGGCTAAGTTTGTTGCTAGCAATGTTGTCCAGGAGTGGAGCTGGGAATGAGGCCTAGGGCTGGGTACAGGGTGAAGGACTAGAGTGTGTTGTTAGAGCTGGATTTGGGACCAGGCTTAGCTCAATCATCCTATGAGGTAGATATGATTACTATACCCATCAGATGTAGAAAATATGAAGCAAGAGGCTAAGGCACTGCCTGAGGTCACACAGCCTCCACCATGTGGACCCAGAGTCCACTACTAGAACTTCATGGGCTGAGGGAACAGGTGGTCAGAGGGAGCTGGACGAGTTCACTGATGTCCCAGAGAGAGTAGATAGTGAAGTCTTTACCAACCCTGTTAGGCATGGCTCCTGGATGTTTAACCTCCACCCCTCATGCTGCAGGAGATGGGGACAGGAAGCTGACTGCCGAGGAGGAGGAGGCTCGGAGAATAGCAGAGATGGGCAAGCCAGTTCTTGGGGAGAACTGTCGTCTCGAGGTCATCATTGAAGAGTCTTACGACTTTAAGGTGATCTCCCTTCCCTAGAGCCTGTCCTGAGCTATGTTGGGGAGGGGTGCAGCTCAAGTAAGGAAGGGCATGCCAATCTTAAAGTTGGGAACCACGATGAGGGAGGGCGGTCTCTGGGGGAGTCTCCAGGGCCAGCTTCAGCACTTTGGACAGCACAGAACTCCTTTTCTGGACTGGGCATGTGGGTGTGATTCCAAACCCCAGAGCCCCCTCCCCATCGCACCACCCTGGGGGCACTCATGGGTAGCAGCTCCTCCCTTCACTTTCTCTTCCCTCAGAACACGGTGGATAAACTCATAAAGAAAACGAACCTGGCCTTGGTGATTGGGACTCATTCATGGAGGGAGCAGTTTTTAGAGGCAGTTACGGTGAGCGCAGGTAAGTTAAGGGGGCCGTGAGAGCCAAGGGAGGTGATGGAGACACAAAGACACAAAGGTATACAGGCCAGGAGGAGATGGAAAAGACAGATGAGGATCAGCTGACAGGCAGAGAGCAAGCATCCCCTCCCACCGCGGAGGGCCAGAGATGGAGAGTCAGATGAAAACAGAAAGGAGAAAGCTGAGAACACTGTGCAGTGGTCCCAGCTGCTGGGGGGCTCACAGCTGGAAGGCTCCGCTTTGAGTTCCACTAGAGATAGGTGGGGGGCCAGTCCGGGTTTTACCCTAGTAGCATCAGGAAGTTAGAAGATAGGTGAAACGGCACCGGGCCTCCCCCAGACAGCCCTAGGCTCCTCTGTTGCCTTGGAGACAGTCACCAGGGCACCGGGTTCTTTCCCACCTGCTGTGGTCCTCACCCTTCTTAGCTCTCCCGCGGACCCGCAGCGCCCTCGTGTGGTCAGAGGCACAGTGGCGACTGGATCCACAGACCTGAATCTTGACAATTCACACGGGGACCTTTGCGACACAGATGGGGAAACTGAAGTTCAGATAAAGGATACAGTGGCCTAAAGTTTCCAAAAGAATTTATAATGCTATCTGGGGCTACAATTCAGGGCTTCCTCCCATACATAGTATCAGGTTTCCTTCGGGGTGGCCTCAACTGGAGGGACTAATAGGTAATGAATTATAGTTAAAGAAAATGTCAGGCAGAGAAGATGGCTCAACAAGTAAAGGCAATTGCTGCCAAGTCTGACAATCTAAGTTCGATTCCAGGGATTTATGCGTTAGGAGAGAACTGACTCCTACAAGTTTTCCCCCCCCCCCACAATTATCAGACAAATAAATAAACATAAAAAAGAAAAACTGCTTAGTGCAATTCAAAGTCAGAACTGTGGAGATATGAGGCCAACCTAGAGAGTCCCATGCAATTGGCACAGCCTTCTGAAGCCACAATTTTTAATGTGTCTGAGGGAGATGGAGAAATAGCTGGAACAGCACTATCCCCGTCCCCATGGAGTTCACAGCACAGTGGAGAAGATAGACATGTCAAAAAAAAATGATGACAAGCCAGGGGGTGACAGAGGTAGGAGGAGAGACCCCCCAAGAGTCCTGACCCAGCCTGAGGTAAGGGAAAGGCTTCCTAAAGGGACCATGCTAAAGCCTTGACTGAGGACAGTGGTGTACAAGGAGGAGAGGACAGCATGACCCTCCTGGGTAGAGGGAGCACCAAGAATGGAAGCCTTTAAGTGTTTGGAGATGGTCATTTAACTTGGGGTATGAGGAAGGGGTTGGTCACAAGACCCGAAAGCAACAGAGTCTGGACATGAGAGCAGTAGTGAGCCACAGTGCCATCTGGGGCAGAGAAGAAGCCTTGAGTGCTAGCCTGTGCCTGTCTGCACTGGCTGCAGCTGTCTCACATTACAGTTCAGGTACCAGGAGTTCAGCAGAAAACCCAGTCACACTCCCCATAGACTGGTTCATTTCATTTGTTTGTTTGCTTGTTTATTGAGACAAGGTCTCGTTATGCAGTTCTGGTTGGCCTGGAACTCTTCCTGGAGACCAGGCTGGCCTGGAACGCACAGATATCCTCCTGCTTCTGTCTCCCAAGTGCTGAGACTAAACGTACACCCCACCATGCTGGGATCTGGCTCCTCTTTTGCCTTCCCATCCTCAGCTTTTGCCCTCATGGTTGCTGAATGGCTGCTGCACCTCCAGGTATCAAGTCCTAACAGGAACAAAAAGAAATTAGAGGGGGCAGAAAGGGCAGGGTGTCTGCTGAGTTTCCAATTTTCTGTTTCTAATTTCATTTTACTTGTGGTTGATGCTGAAAGTTTGGTTCTTACAGAACCAAGAAACCACAAAACCCACTTGGATAAGTACAAATTCAAGAATTTCTTTCTTTGGCAAGCCTGTGGTTAAGTAAGTTAGAAAAGAGAGAACAACGGGATGTGACTGGAGTCCTCCAGCTGCTGCAGGTGTCCTGTTTCTTAGAGAAAAAGTCTGGGGACTTGTAGTTGGCCCTGGCAGGTGGTTTCAGGATTCAGCAGCTGGCCTAGCCTCGCTGCACCGCCGTGCCTCCCTGCCAACTGCTTGCTGGCCACTGGCAGCATCCTTATCAGCTATAATACTTGGCACACAAGAGCCTGCTCTTTTTTTCACTCATCGCCTCCTGCTTATCAGCTCAGGATGAGGAGGGTTCCAAATACTTCAATGCTTTTCAAATCACACAAATCACTGGATGCTAAAAGCCGATCAGGTCACAGTAAGGGATAGGTTGGACCTTTCTACAAAGCTCAGAAAATAAACACGTACAGGGCGCCCCTGTACCAAGGGAGTTAGGGCATTTCAGAACCTCTCCTTTTTGTCTCCAGAGCCGGGGACAAAATGCAAGGGATTATGGGAAAGAATGTATTTTATAGCATTGCTAGAAGTGGGAGATTCTGGGAGAGAGCATATTTTTATCCAAGGACGTGGCTGTTGCTAACCTCAAGGGATTCTGGGAGTTTGGCTAATTTTAGCTGGGTGTTTGTCTCTCTGTCTTGCTCCTGGAGACTCTGGGAAAGCCAGTGTGTTTAGCCGACTGTGGAATCTTGGCATTTGTTTAGTTGGTGGTGCTGGGGATGGAACTCAGAACATCTCATATGCTAGGCAGGCATTCTACCTTTGAGCGGAAGCGCCAAGTCGCTGCAGTGACTTCTCCCAAAAGTAATTATTTCAAGCTGTACAGATGACTGTCCATGGCTGTGAGGACTTTGGGGAAAATGACTATTTTTAGCTCAAGACATGGTCATTTCTAGCAGCCAGGGTTTGTGAGACACTGAGTGCTTTTAGCAAGGGATATATGACCTCCACTAGTTTGAGGAGTTCTGGAAAAGTAAATGGATTTATCTGTGTCCAACAGTCCCTTGGCTGCAATGAATGCCGGGAAAGTAAGTGTTTTTATCTGTATCCAACTCTCTTAGCTGCAAGGGATTCTGGAAAGTAAGTGTGTTCACCTGTTTACCTGTTCCAAACACTGCTAGGGATGCTGGGAAAGTAAGTATATTTACCTTATTCAACATTCTCAGCTGCAAGGGATTTGGGGAAACTGAATTTACTTAAGCCCAATATTTATTCTTTTAGCTGAAATCTGAGAAAACAAGCTTCCCTCAGTCCAATACTCTCAACTGCTAGGAACTCTGGGAAATTACATTTACCTGGGCTCAACACTCTCTTAGCTGCAAGGGATTCTGAGAAAATAAATATATTCCTCTCAGACCAACATTCTTTTAGTTACAAGGCATGCTGGGAAAGCAATTCATTCGGAACTCTCTGGAAGTCTAATACAATGGAGCTGGGTCATGTGCCCACAGGAGATGAGGAGGAAGAAGAGGATGGGTCTCGGGAGGAGCGGCTGCCATCCTGCTTTGACTATGTGATGCACTTCCTGACGGTGTTCTGGAAGGTTCTGTTCGCTTGCGTTCCTCCCACGGAGTACTGCCACGGCTGGGCCTGCTTTGGTGTCTGCATCCTGGTTATTGGTCTACTCACCGCACTCATAGGAGATCTGGCTTCCCACTTTGGGTGCACCGTGGGCCTTAAGGACTCAGTCAACGCCGTGGTCTTCGTGGCCCTGGGCACCTCTATCCCTGGTAACACCCCGGGAGGCGGCCCTTCAGGAAAATATGAGAGGGCCAGGGAGGGGGTCCTGTGGGTGCAGTGTGTGGGATGACCCTGCCCCAGAACAAGCAGGGCAGAGTCACGGGGGATTAATATGACAGGAAATGGTAGGAAGCAGACTTGGGTTCCTTAGGAAGAAGGGGAGGCCACCATAGGGGTTGGAGGTAGGCTCAGGGTTCCTGGAAAACTTCACAAAATTCATTGTTGGGGGTGGATCCTTAGAGACAGGTCCTCCCCAGATGATTTCACAGACCATGTGGTAGGTGGTGAGAACCGGGCAGTGATTCTCAGAGGTAGATGTGTGTAGATCTGAGAGCAGCCTAAGTCATTTCTTCTTCCACCGTGTGAGCTTCAGGGATCAGACTCAGATCATCAAGCCTGATGCAAATGTATTTACCCACTGAACCATCTAGCTAGCCCAATACCCGGTCTTTTACATGAGCACTGGGATCCAAGTTTGTGTTCTCATGCTATACCCTGGGAACCATCTCGACAGCTCATTGTTGTGGTTTTTGTAGTGGGTCTCATTTGAGACCAGTCTGGTCTCAAAATCACTATGTAGAGCAGTTGGCCTCAAACCCTGATCCTCTTGCCTCCACCTCCGAAAACTTGGATTGCAGGCATGTGCCACCACACCTTTTTTGTCGTTTTGTTTTTTGAGATAGGTCCTTAATCTGTAGTCTCAGTTGCCCTGGATTTGGCTATGTAGCCCAGGCTGGCTCCAAACTCATGGTGCTCCTCTTGCTTAAGCCTCCCAAGAGCCAGGACTACAGGTGTGCACACCATCCTGGCTGAATCTCTGAGTTTTAACTCAGATGTTGGTAGAGTCTGCCCAGTGAGGGTGAACATGCCACAGAAATGGGGCTGTGCAGTGTCCTGTGTCCTGTTGGAAGGCCGAGACCACAATCAAACGAAACGGAGCAAACCTGGGGTGAGGAAGGCAACCTCTGGGCAAGATGGGAGAGACTTTGTTCCTTCATCAGCAGGGAGTTCACATGTGGGGCAAACACAGCTGTTTCCAGAGCCAGTCTGTTGGGGAGGGGGCTGGGCCCTCAAAAATTGAAAAGTGGACCCCATTAGGATAGCACAATGCCAGCCTCACAGAAAGACGATGAAAGTAGGCAGTAGAGCCTCCTGCATGCAGACAGATCCCACAGGAAGTAGGTGAGGGCCCAGGGAGCGGTAAGAAAGCCCTCTTTACCCCTGTATCTTGTCCTTGTAGACACGTTCGCCAGCAAGGTGGCCGCGCTGCAGGACCAGTGTGCGGACGCGTCCATCGGCAATGTGACTGGTTCCAACGCCGTGAACGTGTTCCTGGGGCTGGGTGTGGCCTGGTCAGTGGCTGCGGTGTACTGGGCGGTGCAGGGCCGCCCCTTCGAGGTGCGTACAGGCACGCTGGCCTTCTCGGTCACACTCTTCACCGTCTTCGCCTTCGTGGGCATCGCAGTGCTGTTGTACCGGCGCCGGCCACACATCGGTGGCGAGCTGGGCGGTCCACGGGGACCCAAGCTGGCCACCACCGCTCTCTTCTTGGGCCTCTGGTTCCTTTACATTCTCTTCGCCAGCCTCGAGGCTTACTGCCATATCCGGGGCTTCTAGGGCCCTAGCCACTGCCCTGAAGGTGGGGACTCGATAGCATTTGCTCTTGGGCCCACCCCTGTCTCTCTGTCCAGACTCACCCTGGGCTCCCTGGGACTCCTCTCCTAGGCTCCTTCCTCGCCAGCCCTCTTCCTGGGATCAGCCTCCCTTTCCCGCCTGGATTCCACCCCTCGATCTCCCTTCTCAGCAGCACTCCCTCCAGCCCATCCCTTGTAAATTACATCTGAAATCCCAAGCCAGGCACCCACCCACCAGACACCACCTTCTCTGCCTCCCTGGACACCCAGCTTAACTCTGTCCTCCTGTGTCCCTTCTCCCAGCTACAACCCTCCATCTGGGCCTCTGGGCCTTAGAAGATTTCCCCAGGTACCTCAGAGAGAGGCTGTGCCGTCCCAGGATGCCACCCATCCTCTCCCTTACCCCCAACCCTCAGGAAGCTCCCTGCAGTCCCCAGGGGAAGGAATAAGTGGATGTGTACAAGGGGGGAAGGCATGCACTTTTCCTGACTTCTTCACTCAGAGGCTTGGAGAGGGAGGAGGGACGTTTGGAGTTTCTGTCTCCCACGCTCAGCTGGAGGAAGCACATCTTGAAACCACCACTTCAGACATTCCAGCACCCTGCTCGCCCTCCACTACCTCTGAGAGCCCACCCACGCCTTGGAGGGAGGGGCCTGTGTGTGTGTATATATAGTGTGTTTGGGGGAGGGGGGTCACGGGAGGGTGCATGTCTGGGGGAAGGGGCGTCGACAGACTTTCCCTTTTCAAGAGGGCAGCACGACTCACTCAGCCTTGAGAGTCTGCGTAGTGGAGGAGACTGAGAACCAAAGGGAGTCCAGCCGACCTCCCCTGACAATATTCTAGAAGGCTTGACGAAAATAACTCTAGAAGGTTCATTTTGCCCTCAGTGCCAGCCAACTCGGGCAGGACCCTCGAAGAGGAGACCGAGGGTCCCAGAGGACCAATGCTACAAGCCAGCAAATGCTGCCACATCTCTGCCTGTTGGAGGGCGGGGGTGGAAGGGAGGGGGGTCTGGGTGGGCATTTTTAACTTTGTGGGCCGCACATCTGTTGGTAGGCCACCTGCATTTTCTTACTGTTAATGTCTCCAGCCCATTCCAAGGGGAATGGGGAGTGCTGCCCACTCCTTGTGACCCTGCCACCTCATAACCTCCCACTTCCCCTAAGTTATTATTATTATTACTATTATTGCATTTTCTCGTCCAGTTGTGCATCGGACCCATTACCCACTGCCCTTCTCACCCCTGACTCATCAGCATCACTCGCTGTCCCTTCTCTGTGATTTCTGTAAAAATTGCCATAAAACTTTGAAATTCTGCCTGAACAGTCCTCCCGTGGGAAGCTGGGGTGCAAGAGGAGCTGGAGTGCCGCTCCAATATCTAGGCAATAGGAGACAGACTAGGTAGCCTATGCTTCAGAGTATGGCTGGTCAGCAAGACGTCAGCAGGTACTAGCCATGCTCAAGGGTTATCAGAGCATCCACTAGTCACGCCCCTGCCCATCATCCCCTAGTCAAGCCCCTGCCCATCACTCACAGGCTTCTAGTACCAAGCCCCACACATCATGAGCCTAACCCTTGCTGCCATGCCCCCTCTTGAGTTTCACCAGCCTTGAGTTTCTGCTGGCCACGCCCTACTCACCAGCCACACACTTTCCCTCTTAGTAGGATATTGTGAGAACGCAAAAGAAGAGGACCCTAATTTGCCTGAGCCAGAAAATGCTGAGGTTGATGGAGTTTCCTAAATAAAACAGGCCAGTTTCTCAGAAACTGGAACAGGAGGGATGTGTGTGCATGTGCACAAGGGTGGGTTCCGGGGAATGACCACAGCCAAGGTTAAGGGGTGTGGACCTGTGAAGCAGTCGCTTTTTCAGGTTGTCACAAAGGATGCACAGGGACAGAAGACATGCTTCCTGCGTTGGGTGAGGAACAGAACCTCAGAGGACCAATTATAAGAGACGTTAGCAACCACACTAAAAAGCCTTAGTATTTAAAAAACAAAAGGTTGCTTTAGAAGAGATTTTAAAAGAGCAGGCCAGCAATTTCAATGTCAGCAGATTTATATATTTTTATGTGTAGTGTACCTGAGTGTATGTTTGTGCATCACGTGCATGCAGGGCCTGCCAAGGCCAGAAGGGGCTTTGAATCCCTGGAACTGAATTTGCAGGCAGTTGTGAGCTACAATATGGACTTTGGGAACAGAAACCTGGTCCTCTATAAGAGCAACAAGAGCTCTTAGGCTCCGAACCAACTCTCCAGACCCTGATTCATATTTTCAAGCATTCCTCATGGCCTCCCGTGTCTCCAGAGGCTGGAAACCATGGACTAAGGCAGGAGAAAGGGGTGGAGGTTGGGCTGGGGGATGAGAAACGGGTAACTAAGATGGCGAATTAGGGCAGTGAGCAGGCACAGGAAGACCTGGAAAAGAAGGCTGGAAAGAGGTGGCGATTGAAACAGGGGAGGAGGAAGAATTTAGGGGAAAGACCTTAAAATGCCAGGTTAGGGACAAGGAAGGTGCGGTGCCACTGGGCTGTGACATGCATGCGAGGTGAGCAGAAGCTGCAACGATCTGGCCCGCAGCTGCGTCGAGTGTAGCATAGGTGATGCATACGGGGTCTTCAGCCCCAGAGGAGCACGGCGGCGGAGACCTAGTACACCAACCTTAACCTCTGAGACCCACCGTCTTCTGCTACCACTGACTAAGCCCAACAGGAAGACCAAGACCAAAGCTGATGCTGGTCAATCTAGGGTGCAGAGGGCAGATCTAGGGATGCAGGGCTTGTCAAATGTAGAAGAAACAGGAGGGAGAGAGATTCAGACCCCGGCACCCTGAGGAGAGGGAACTGACTGCTAGGAAGGGAAACTTGGAAGTCATCAGCAAGCCAGGGCTGACATGGACTGCCCAGAGAGTAACAGAAATAGTGCTTCGAGGAGACACTAGGGAAACCCAGCTGACAAGAGAGCTTCCAAGATTGGGGTCATGCTCATCAGGAAGAGTTCCGGGGCTCAGGAACACTTCAGCATTAGGATATGACCATTAACACACATCTGCAATGCCAGCACTCCGCAGGCAGAGAAGCAGGAGAACTAAGCTCTGGGCCAGCCTGAGCTACAGAGTAAGGGAGACCTTATCTCAGAATCACAATGGGCTGGGACTGCAGCTCAGGCGGTACAGGGCTTGGCTCACATTTGTGAAGCCTTGGGTTCAATCCCCAGCATCACACAAAACCGGTTGTTGTCGGGCATGTCTGCAATCCCAGCACTAAGGAGGTGGGGGGAAGAAGGTCCAGAGATCACGTCTAACCTAGGCTACATGAGACTCTCTCCATTTGTTTCTTTGTGTTTGTTTGTCTGGTTTGTTGTTGGTGGTGGTTTTTTGAAACACAGTTTCTCTGTGAGACCCTGGCCATCCTGGAACTCACTCTGTAGACCAGGCTGGCCTTGAACCCAGGGATCTGCCAGGCTCTACCCTGAGTGCTGGGATTGAGGGCATGAGCCACCACCACTGACAAGAATCTCTTTTTTAAGAAAAGAAAACATTTAAGCTTTGACCTTGCTGGAAGAAGTTTAGCGAGGTCTGAGTCAGGGTAGAAAGCCTGGAGGTAGAACTTGCCTAATTGGGAGTAAGTAAAACTGGGAAACTGAGTCAAAATGTGGAGGGGGAGTGGAAGATGGCTGGGGTTGGAGAGCCCTGAACCAGAACTTGTGTCAAGATGTGACCCCAACACACACACAGTCTCCTTAAACCCAGCAGCAGCCATTCCACAGAAAAGAAAACCGAGACAGAGAGGTGTAGTGAAAGGTGAGCTCAGGCCTGCTTTTCGTCCCGCCCGGCTCTCGCACGGCTAGCTTATACCCCGAAA
>LOJH01038624.1:0-15011 GCA_001685095.1 Ellobius talpinus | reverse complement strand
AACCAATGAAAGTAACACATAAGACAGATGACCCTCCTCCATCAGAGAATGAACCTGAAGTTGTCTGATAAGGAATATATCAGTAAAATAAGTTACTTAAAATAGAGTAAAAATGTACCTTGACATAAGTCTAATTTAAAAAGTTATATCTAACATATGTAAAATTGTTATGTCAAAGTTCTCACAGGTCTACTTTTAGTTTCTGTCCTTATCTTGTCAAAGACCGGCATCAAATAGCCCACAGACTGGTACTGGTCCATGGAACCCACTTTGAATAGCACAGTGGGAGACCTATGTTAGTGTTTCTCCTCCCACCTTTAACCACATCATTTCAGCAACTGTGATACTCTAGGATGCTGGTGTTGTCTGTGTCATGCAGACAGCTTCCATTTTTTATTTAATCTGTGGATTGACATCCAATCCTCCCTTTAGAACCTCACAATGGATGTCTGCTTCTTACTCCTATTCTGGCACCAAATTTCTTAGATCAAATTCTCAAGAATAATTGAGACAAAAATATGAGTGCCTATAGTTTATTTGAATGAAGATAAAAGACCATGGAAACATGAAACAAGGAAAGGAAGGAGGCTGTAAAGAGTGTTACTGTGCAAATGACCACCGTAGAAACCTGAGTTTTAAGTCTACCAGGAAGTTAGCTACCAGATGGCAACCAAATTCCTTGGAATTATTTTACCTAAGTCCTGTTGGCTGATGGGGTTTCCCTGGTAACGCTGACTCAGCATTTTTGGCCCTGCCTGTGAGTTTCAGACTTAAAGACAGCTCTCAGGCAGAGAGACGGGCATTTATTGATGACACCAGGAAAGGATGAATGCCCTAGATATGGGGAGGGCACTGCTGTCCGATGGTGTTGAGAGAGAGGTCCAAGGGGACAGCGACATGATGCTAATCCTAGCCACACACCAAGGCAGAGTGAACACTGGAGGTGATAAGTAGCTCATGTTAGTCTCAGAGATGCTGAGAGAAGAAAGCAGGGAAGAACAGAGCATAAAAAATTAGGGTACAGGCTGGGTGGTAGCAGCACACGTCTTTAATCCCAGCACTCAGAAGGCAAAGGCAGGTAGATCTTTGAGTCTGAAGCTAGCCTGGGCTACAGAGTGATTTCTAGGACAGTCAAGGCTACCTAGAGAAACTCTGTCTCAAAACGAAAACAAAAAAAAATTGAGGTTCACTTGAATCAAGTCTTGTCAGTAAGCAAAGAATTTTGCAATGGGGAGTGAGTGAGTGGTTCTCCAGAGACCAGAACTGGGCAACATTAGGACAGTTCTCAGTGAGGGAGGGCAAAGCCTGTACTCTCTGTGAGTCCATCAAATGCTTTGTAAAACTGATGGGAATGTTACCATCTTACAGAGCTGCCTTCCTGGGACGAATGAGCCAAAGGGTTCATTGGGACTACTCTTGCTTCAAGCTCAGTAGATTCAGCAGTCATCATCCGATTTAGATTTTGGTTGAAAAAAAAGCCTTCTATTTCTAAAAGAATGATTCTAAACAGTGGCTCTCATCTGAGACACTCTTAGATATGTTTGGGGAATCAATTTGGCAAGGCAGAGGGCTAGACTGTAGGTTGACGGATACCCTGTGCCTGACTGAGTTCCCTGGCACATAACAAACATTCCTGCAACAGTGCCATCTTGAACTTGTTTCTTTTACCTGTTTGTTATCCCAGGTCAAGCAGATTTACAATGCAAGTCACCATGTGCCTCCCCAGCAACACATACTTACTTTGGAAAGCAACTATGCAAAAAGTACATAGGAAGTCCTCTAAGAGGATATTCATCCATTTGAGTCACAGGGATGCTAGCTGGTCCCTCCCATCTCATTTCCTAGGAAGGGAATATGTACCCCCCCACTCAACCACAGACTTCTTTCCAAGGGCCCAGGCCTGCTTAGCACCTTGGACAGGGTCATGCAAGGCTGTTTCTAAGATGATTTCTCAGGGGAACAATTTACTGTTTGCTTTGTGCTTGTCAGCAGAGTTCTTAAATTCTGAGGACAGTTGGATGAAATTGGATGTAACCAATTTGCATCTTCAAATCAGTTTTGTACATCCGGGAGCGTGCACCAGCATCTCTGGGGACTGAGGGGAATTGGTGTCTGACAGCTCATGGGCAAGGAGATGACAGTTTGCTCTGCTGTGTCTTTGGGCACGGGCCTGTGTAACCTTGGGCCTCAGTTTCTTTTTATGGAAATAGGGGGTAGAGTGGGTGATCTCCAAGGGCTCTTTTACTTTAGTGTTCTATGGTTTTTACATCTGTGGGGCGAGGAAAGGGCAGTAAGAAAACCAATGGCCCATATTCTACTGTGAGGCTAAACTCAAATGGGGAGCATAAAACTGCTTTGCACAGGTCTGGTCTCAGCCCCGGCTCTGTTTTAATGTCAAGGTACACGCAGGCCTGAGGGTGTGCTGAGCAAAAGAGCAGTGGCCTTTTGTGCTGCAGGCTCTGTGAAGCTGGGAGTGGCTCTGCATGACACAGAAGCTCAGAAGGATTAAAGGAGTATCTTCTAGGGATGGAGATAGGGCTCCGGAGAGAAGGCTCAGTAGTTAGCAGCACTGGCTGCTCTTTGAGAGGATCTGGGTTTGATTTCCTGCAGCCACATGGTAGCTCATCCCGTAACCATGTAGTGGCTCATAACCATCTGTCATTCTAGTCCCAGGGGGATCCAAAGCCCTTTTCTGGCTTCCTCGGGCTCCAAGCTTCATGCAATAGACATACATGCAGACAATATACCCACACACATTAAAAAACAACTCTCTCTTTGACTGACTAAGAGTTACAGTCTATAGTTCCTGGTGTGTCAAAGGTCTACAGAACTTTATGCTTTGGAACTTGTCTTTCTGTGTGGCTCTTTTTGTCAAGAGCAGTAGATTTGGGTGTAGAACAGCCTTCTCAGCTCTTCTTTATCTGCTACAGCTCCCACAGCCCCAGGACATTTTCTCCCATGGTTGTCCTCCGCTCTCCTTTCTGTATTATTAAGTTTCACCTGTCTACCCTCCAAGGGGACATTCCCATAAGAATATACATACTCTATGTGTTTAGCCCTAAAGAAAAGAAGAGCCAGCTCCCTTGACCCCACATCTTTTCAGTGACCGTCAGTTTCTCTGCTTGTTTTGACAGCAAAAGCAATCAATACTTACTTTAACCTCAACTCCAATTCTCCCATGAGCCCATTCAACCAAGGTTTCATTCTGCACTTTCCTGAAACGTCTTTCCCCAGTGCTGGCCTATTGCTAATTTCGGTGTCCTCAGGCTGACCTGTGAACCTTGCTCGTCACAGCTGGTCACTGTATTCCTAGAAAGATTATCTTTCCTTGGCTCACTGTTCTTGAACACTTTTCTTTGCTGAGTTTTTCACCTTCCTGACATATTAACAGTGGGGTTAGTCCTCAGGCCACTTCACTAGGCTCCTTTCCAACTCTGCATCTCCAGCCCCAGCTCCGATGCTTCTCCTCTGCCATCTTATACCGAGATATCTAGCTCACTTTGTAGGCACCCTGAACTTGGCACAGTCTAAAGTGACTCAGGTTTCTCTGATTTATTTTGTTTAAAAATGTAATTACATTTATTTATTGTGTAAATGTTATTTATTGTGTAAGTGTGTGGGTGCATGTATGTCATGATGTGTGTATGGAGGTCAGAGAAAATGGCAATAGTCAGTTCTCTCTACTATGTAGGTTTTGGGAATTGAACTCAGATCATCAGGGTTGGTGACAATTGCTTTCAACTGTGGAGCCATCTAGAAAGCTCAGCTTTCTCCATTTAATACTGGATAACCTAGTTCTCTAGAGATTCAGACCCCAAACCATTAGAATCACCTTAGACATTTCTCTTCTTCTTTACCTACAGCTTGTCAACTAGATAGGCTAGCTTTACCTTCACAGCAGCCTCCAGAATCTTCTTGCCATCTCTGCACCTGTCATGGAGTAGGTCTCTATGACCACCTGACAAGTCACATGATGGTGACTCTTGATGGTGACTTGGTGGGATTTTAGAGTCACCCAGGAGCACACCCGAAGGTATTCCCAGAGGTTTCCCCAAGGAGGGAGGGCTAAGCTGGAATGTGGGCAGAGCCATCCCATAGACTGGATAAAGAGGGGAAAGCAAGTGCTATTCATCTCTCCCTGCTTCCTGACTGTGAGTGAACATGACCAGCTGCCTCTTCAGTTTTGCTACTATGACTTCACCTCCATGATAGACTGTGTCCTGAAATTGTCAACCAGCACCCCCACCTTCCTGAAGTTGCATTCATCAAGTGTTTTAGTCGGCGTGATGAGAGAGGTAACGAATGCTGTTCGCTAGTGAGTTTTCTCACATCTGTCCGTCCTTCGTGTTGGATGAGAGTTATGTCCACAGTGTTCATTTAAAAACATGCCAGAGCATGTCACCTCTCCATTCAAACCCCTAACAGATCCCTGCCTCTCTCAAAATTAGCTCTACCGGCTCTGCCTGTTTACATCCCCAGCCTCCCTTTGCTCACTAAATTCCACCAACAGTGCGCTTGAATGTCTCAACATTTTCTCCATCCAGGACCTGGAATGCTGTTCTCTGATGGGGTCACATTGTCATTTTCTTACTTCATTCAGGCCTCAACAGCCATATTTCCTCCCTGAGATACCCTCTGAACAGAACATTTTATCTAAACTCAAATTCTAAAAAAAAGAAAAAAAAGGAACAGCTATATCGAGGTATAATTGATGTGCAGTAAACTATACCTAGTTTTAGCATAGGTGGAACCATCAGTGGAACCATCCCTTCAATCAAAACAATGAACCCAGCTATTAATTTCTGTAGCATGAGGGCCGGCTTGTTGGGGTTTCTGTCCCGCCCAGTACCCCACAGCTGGCATACCCCAAAGAAAGTCACACAGAGATCTCCATAAGTTATAAAACTGATTGGCCCATTAACTCAGTCTATCAATTTCCACAATCTATCAAAATAGCACCACCAGGTGGGGACTAAGTTTCCCCAAACATCACCTTGTGTGGTGACCCCTCACACTAACTAAAGAACCAATAATTTTTGTTCTCTGAGACCCAATCTGACTCTGTAACACTGGGTGTCCTGGAACTCACTATGTAGATCAGGCTGGCCTCGAACTCACAGAGATTCTTTTGCTCTTCCTCACTGCTTTCTCTGGTCGCTCTGCTCACTCTTGCTTATCACCTCCTTCCTCCCTTGCCCCCACATCTCTCCTGATGTCATGTCACATGTGTCTCATCACCTCACGTTTCCTCCTGCTCCATGAATTGAGGTTCTGCACATGAGAGAAAAAACTGTATTTTTCTTCCTGAGTCTGCCTTCTTTCACAACATGGTTTCCAGCTCCGTCTGCTGCCCTGCAAATGTCTCAGATCCGGTTCTCTTCAGGGATGCCCGAGGCCTCATTGTATAGAAATTCCACATTCCCTTTATGAATTTGTCTGTCCACGGACAGTTTGTATTTAAGCCATGTAACTCTTGTTATGTCATCTGGGGGTTGCTCTGAGCTGTCTGCTCTGTCCTGCCACGTTCTTCTCTCAACAGACTGTTTCAAACATGGTTGTTTGTTCCTGAGGCTAGGCCAGTCTTTCTCCAGTTGGCAAAGATAGTCATGTAATGTAAGGCAGTTGTGGGAATGGTATGTGTTCTACATCTCTCAGTTTCTATCCGTATTCAAAACAAGATAATTGTAACTTCCTCTAGTTTATTGGTGGACAACTTAGAATGTGTTTGCCAAGTCAGTACTTTATCAAGTTGTCAAATTTTTATTATTGAATTCAAAGAGTTTTTTTAAAAAAAATCATAGCTATAATGCTTGCTCTTCCAATATTTAGCATGTTTTAACAATTCCATTAAAAAGTCACAAGGTTTATTTATACTTGGTTTTGTTTTCAATTATTTTTCTTTATAGCTCAACGGATCTAAGAAATTTTGCCTAACCAAGGTCATAAAGGGGTTCCCCAAGTAGTATTTTAGTTTTAAGTTTTTATATATTCTTTCTATTCCATGAAATATTTAAAATTAGCTTTTAAATCCTATGCCAAGGTGTATATCAGAGCTATCTGAACATGACTCCAATTTGCTGGCACACTCTTCTGCAATTGTATTATAGTTTCTCCAAGTTTGGCATCAGGGATAGCAATAATAGTTCTGATTGTGTCAACTTGACATTAACCTAGACATCTGGGAGAAGGAATTTCATTTGAGGAACTTCCTGGATCATATTGGCCTGTGGGGTCATTTTCTTGATTGATGATTGGTGTGGGAGGCCCAGATCACCATGGATAGTGCTGCCCCAGGCCACACTGCCCTGGATTATATTAGAAAACAAGTTGATCAAGCCAGGAAGAGCAAGTCGGTAAACAATTCCTCTGTGGCCTCTGTTGCTTCAGTTCCTGCCCTAACTTTGTTCTGTAAGGAAGTAGGACCTGAGAACTATCATAGAAACAAACCCTTTCCTCTTCGAGTTGCCGATATATTGGTGTCTTCTTACAATGAGAGAAAACAAACTAAGATGATGACCTGGTTCTCACCCTGTGGGTCATGACCCTTACAGGGGTCACCTATCAGATATCCTGCAATCAGATATTTACATTATGATTCATAACAGTAGCAAAGTTACAGTTATGAAGTGGCAACAGAATAATTTTATGGTCCAGGTCAGTGCAACATGAGGAACTGTGTTAAAGGGTCACAGCATTAGGAAGGTTGAGAACCACTGCCTTAGAGAATGGGTTGGACAGTGTTTCTTCTTTAGTTCTTTTAGGGAGAGTTTGTGTAGAAGTGATACTATTCTTCCCCCAAATTTTGGTAGAAGATGCCAGCGAAATCATCAGGGTCTGGAATTTTCTTTGTTGGAAGAAATTCATTTAATGGATCATAAGGTTATTGAGGTTATCAATTTCTTGATTGAACTTTAATGGCTTGCATATTTCATAGAAGATATTCATCTCATTTAAATTGCCTAATTCCACGACATAAAACATTTACAATTCTTATTATCCTTTGATCACCTGTGGTGTAGTTTCTATCATTCTTGATATTGATACCATGGCATTCTCTCTCCTTTTCTGATCAGTCTGGATAGAAAGCAATCAATTTTATTAATCTTTTCCACAGAACTGTCTTTCAGCTTCATTGATCTTTATGTTTCTTTCCTATTTCCTGCTTTATTGATTTTTCTCTGATCTTTATTGCTGTCTATCTTTCACTTACTCTGACTTTAGTTAGCTGATCTTTCTCTGGTGTTCTAAGAGAGAAACCCAGGGCAGGAAGCTTCTATTCTTGTAAAAAAAGAAATGAGTTTAATTCTACAGATTTCCTGTGAATAACCTGGCACTATCTGAAGATTTTACTTTACTGTATTTCTATTTTCATGTGGGTCAGAATACTTGCTATTTTGATTCCTTCTTGGAATTCTATGTTGTTTTGGAACATGGGCAAATGTCTGGGGGGATTTCCCAGAGATGTTTCTGCTACTGAATTCTAATTTAATTCCATGTGATTAAAGAATGTAGTTTGTATGACTTGAATTATTTTAAATTTATTAAGATTTAGATTTCTAGCTCAGGATATGGCCTGTTCTAGTAAATGTTCTTTATGTGTCCCAAAGTAACGTGAATTCTGTTATGTTGCATGGGTATTTATTTCTTTAAGTGCAAAGCAGGTCTAAATAGTGGGGAATCTTGTTTCAATCATTCATGTTCATCCTGATTTTTCTTCCTACTTCTTTTATCAGTTATTGAATGAATGAAACATTTGAAGTATTGGCTCAAATCACGAATTTGTCATTTTTCTTGAAGATTCAATTTGTGTATTTTAAAGGATTTTTTTTAAATGTGCCTCTATTTGAAGATTGCTGTGTCTTAAAACAATGAGACCTTATCACTTGGTACACTGTTCTACCTCTGACATATTCATCTCTGTGTTACCAGTTCTGTATGTCATTGGATCACTCCAGGTTTCTTTTGACCAGTTTAGTGTGGTATATTCTTTTCCATACACTTTCATTTAAATTTATTAGTGATTTTTTTCTCATGTTAAGTTCATTGTGGACAATTATGTCATTAGTTTTGCTTTATTGACCAATCTGACAAATCTCTGCCTTTTACTTGGTGTATTTAGACATTTACATTTAATGTGGTTACTAATATAGTTAGGTTTCAATATGTTAATTTTGGCCATTGTTTTCTATTGTATCTTCTTTTTATGTTCTCATTTTCCACTTTCCTTCCCTACCTTTCCCTTTTTGGGGAATCATTATTTTTATTGTTTCATTTGTAAACTGATAATCTATATCCTTTCTTATTTTTGTTTAAGGGTTTACATATATAGATTTCATTTATCAGTCTAAGTTCTAGCAACAAGTATTTCACCTATAATATTGTATAAGAACATTTATACAGATATATAAATATTTATATATGCACATTTACATTTCTCTGCTAATGCCCATTGTCTTATTATTTCCATATATTTTCCTTTCATATGTCCACACAACTTGTTACTTTTTGCAGTGTATTATCTCTTACCTCTAGAAGATAATAATGTTAAAGATCCGGTTCCCCACCTTCTTTCTCCATATATCCTTTATTATTCCTGCTGACCCATGTCTCTCCTTCCTCCAAGACATTCAGCACTAGAGCCAGCAGCACATGTGCCAGAACTTCACTGTTCCTCTAGCAAAGTCATGTGAACATTTTGAGGGCTTCTCTGTTTCCTTCTGTGCCTAGCATAGTGTAAGTCTCAAGAAGTACATATTGGTGATGACCTTGGGCATGACTATTTTTGCGTATGTTATGTGTCCTATTTTATCTGTAATTTTTTTCACAATGCCTCTTTTGCAGGCTGGTAACTTGTCTGTTTAGGAAATTTTAGAAGCTAGGCTATTTGAATTGTCTTTAAACAGATACCTTAGAAGACCTGTGATGTTGCAGATGTGTTGAAACAGTGTTGCTTGTGCCAGAAGACAACAATACTGAAAGGGGTTGAATCTGGGGCAAAACCTGCTGCCATGAACTGAACTGGGTGCCTCCAGAATGACAGCACTGAGCTCCTAGTCTCCAGGGTGATGGTATTTGGAGGTGGGCCTTTGGGAGGTAATTAAGTTTATTTACATCAAGAGGGCAGAACCTTTCAGATAGAAGTGGTAGAAGAGATGCTAAAGGCTAGATGTAGCTCAGTGGTAAATGCTTATCCTTAGCACCACAGCAACCAAACCAAAACAAGCCAACAGAACGCCAGGCTATCAGACTGCTCCCCTTCCCTACCACAGCATAGAAAATCCAAGAAGAGAGCCTGCATTAGAATGTAGTTATAGGCCATGAAACTCAGGTGGGCAAAATACACCCACAGACCAGCCTGGGTCCTCATGGTCCAGGCTGCCTGAAGGCATCTTGTCCACAAGGTGCTGAGCAGGCGGGTACCATTATGTTGAGCAAGTATATGGTAGAGAAATGGGAGAGAAAGAGAGGCGGAATGGTCTGTGTGCCGGGTTAAGAGGAAGAATTGAAGAAGCGAGGGTGTTGAGGAATGGATTGGTATTGGCGGCCTGTTTGCCCCTCAGGACCAGGGTGATTTCTGAGCTGTTGCCTAGGGCCATATCCGGGTCCATAGGCCAGCAGCAGCCAGTGTCTAAGTTGATGTCTGTGGCTCCTGTTACCACTGAGCCAAGGTGGTTTTTTGTTTGTATTATTTTGTTTTTAATTGCTATCTTTGGGGAGTTTCTTTACAGTGGATGCTTGAAGGGAGGCTATGGAGGGACTGGGAGGTGTGCAGGATTGGGGTGCATGAAGTGAAATTTCCAAAGAATCAATAAAGAATTATGTTAAAAAGAATGTAACTGTATCAGCATTTGGATTCCACTAGAATGTAACTATACTAGCACTTGGGTTTTTAGCATAGAAAAACATTTCTAAGACATGAGCCTATGGCGTTTTGTTCTTGTACTACCAGCTGGCTTCTATATACACATTCCAGAATATTGTAGTTTCGGAAGCTTGGCAAGAGGAAATCTCACCTCTGAAGACAATGTGCTTGCCACTTCCTTCTCTTGAAAGAAAGTGATAGTATAGGCACTCTTGGCAGTCACCTGTCTGGTTATTATACTTCCTGGATGGAACCAGGACAGGGGCATCCTTCCATGTAGATCTTACCAGCACTGGAGCCAGGGTTACCCTAATTTGGACTATAGAAACAAATTAGATAGATGGTCCCTGGCCTTTCAGCTCCAGGCAACTCTTGGAAGCGTCTCCCCCACCCCCAGAAGTACAATACTTTAAACCTTTGAAGTTCAAGGTCACCTCTGAGAGTGACTTATCAAATCCCTTGGCTTAACTGTAGAACTGGTCCCTGGATGACAGCTAACTTATGGTTAGCTGATTCTCCTAGCTACACTCAAGTCTCCATCCAGGCTCCACAGAGTTCACACTAGGTATCTTCTTTCCTCCTGAGGTTTCCCTACCAGTCAAGCCAGTGTGATCTCCCGCTCTTCTTTTGCTTACAAATGGCCCTTGTCCTGTCTTGTTCCCAAGAGACTCAGTCTTGTCACCACTCCTTGGGCTTGTCTGCAAAGAATGGACTCCCTCCCATCTTCTTGGTTATAGCTGGTGAGCATTGTTTTTGGCCTTCACGTAAGAATTTCAGGACAATTGCAGTCTTTGAAACCTCCAGCTGGGATCTTGCCTGTGGTTGACAGAAAGAGTGTACCTTGGAACATGGCCAGTCAACTAGCAAACTAATACCAACATTTTAAAGCCTGGTTAAAGTTCACCAATGTGTATAGTTTCCTTCTGAGAATGTGGCCACTTGGGAGGATGTAAAATAATAATAGCAGCTTGACATCTTACCTGGTTTTGTCCCTTCCTTTTTTTAATATTTTCTATTGGAAAAGGACTTAGACTTTAAAAATTCACTTTTTATATTTATGGTCTTGTATCTCTCCAGTCATCAAGGAAAAAAAATAACTTTGGCAGAGGTAAGCGTGGGCTGGTCATTCTTATCTTTGTCGAACTCAGGGGAACTGCTGTCAGATTGCTTGGCTTGTGTGACAGGAAGATTTTTCTTCCAGTCTAGACCCTGTTCCTTGGCAAGCTGGGTGTGATTTGTCTCAACACCCAGACCACTTGCCAGGGTGTGTATGATGTGGACGACCCACAGTGTTTAGAAACAGTTTGAACTTTATTTATATATGCTGATCTTGGAGCTGATTGGTTCAGCAGTCTCGAGTGCTAACGTTAGCAATGGCTTTGCATGGGAAACACGTGATGATGACTGCTGTGTCTTTAGAGGAAAGTGGACCAATCCAACGGGGTCTGGTAGCATGAATTTATACTGCTGAAGTGACTCAATCTACGGGACTTGCCTAAGGCAGACCAAGCTGACCACAACAGGTGCCAGACTGTGTATGTGAGCATGAACTTGCTTCTGAGGAGAACCCATAGACATGAATGGCCACTCATGGAATCCGTGGCAGCAATTTGGTCTGCACCTCTCCCTTATTGTGTTACTTTTAACACTTTCCTCTCCAGCGATCTTCCACCTTGCCTTTCCAGTACTTATGTGAAAATAGGGGACTAGAGGCTGGGAAAGGAGAAAGGATGTCTATAGGAGGGGAAGAAAGGCTTTAAGGGAGAGACTAGGTGTGTAGCAAGCACATATGATAAAAAAAAGCTGGAGGGAAGTACTGAGGGGTAGGAGGGTCTACATATGGATGAAGAGCAGGGAGCTAGAAGGAGAAGGGTGTGTAGGGACAACCAAAGCTATGTATGTGTGGAAATGATGAAAGGAAACCTGCTAATTCATACAGACGGTTAGAACCTGTAGAGTAAATTAAATGTAAAAAGTCAAGAAAGGAAACAATTTTTATTTTGATTTAGACCTACACACACACACACACTCACAAGTGTGCATGCATACACACAGTGAGTCTTACTTTCCCAGTAAATCATTTGGGCCAAAACTCTTTTTAAATTATATTTTATTTTTTAAAAATTTGTGTGCATGCATGTGTGTGTGTGTGTGTGTGTTGGGGTGCATGTGTGCATGCAGGCACCCATATGGGTATAGGTACCATGTAGAGGGTGTCGGGTTCACTGAAGGTAGAGTCATAGATAGTTGGGAGCTGCTGTCTAATAAACGTACTCTCTTCAGCCCCCTGACCAGAGCATTTAAATCAAAGAAGAGAAAGAAATTTGGATTATTGAAGACTCATGCCAACAAGCAAGTAAGCAAGCAAGCAAACAAAAAAATAAGAAGGCTCAAGCCAAAACCTTATCAAAGCTAACATATCTGAAGTTTTCCGTCACCTGGAAAACAGTTGTTCTTTTATAATTTAGTGAGGTATCCTGAATGATCTGGTAATGAGGGCAGATTTTATGACAATTACATGAGGCACAAGCCTGGGGTTAGGACTGAGGGTTAAGACTTCTCTCTGGCTCTTGAAGACTAATTTTCTCACTTCTGGAAGCTCCGTTTTGTAGTTATCAGGTTGTTCTTGGTGCACTGCCTCATGCTCATAGATTTAGTGGTGGTAATGAATCTAACACTGGAGGATTTTGCATCCAGTGCTATTAATAGACTCATAGAGGGGTGGGTAGCCAGCCTTAGTAACTGGTCAACTTTCTTTGCAACTGGACTTTGCAAAAATAGATCTATTACCTGGATAAAGATTATAATTTTTCCTATGTTAAAGAAGGGTATCACTCTATTTTACCCAAATCCAGACTTACAAGTTTGGTGACATTCTGTGACTTGTGACCGATGAATTAGCCAAAGCTTGAGTTTTTCAAGCTGAGGTTTTCTGTGAGAAGCAGATAAGCCCTTCGATGCCTTGTCCAGCACAGTTAACACTTTAACCAATTGCCATTTGCTGATGAAGTCTGCTTAGGCCAATACTAGACCATGTCTAGATTTTATTGACTCTTTCTCAGCCTTCAATCTATTATTAAGAAACATTTGAGCTTGTCGAGTGCTCATGTCTTGATACTTAGCTGCACTTGCTGCTTCAATGACACATAATCATAGGTTGGTAGATGAGGCAGTACAATGGAGAAGTGTTTGGAACATCAGCATTTCAATTTCTTTCTTGATGATTTGATACCATTGCCTGGATGAATGATCCAATTATGAAAGGTGGAAAGGCACACATTTTTTCTTTAATTTAGATTTCACTTGTTGTTGCCATGAACTAGAAGACATCTAGTGGTTGGAAGAAACAAAGGCTCTGGTCACTGTCTTCTTACAGAAGACGACACCAGAGGAAGAGCCATAGAAGACATTTCATTTTCAATTTTGGTCTGTGAGATTCTCATTTTTTTAAAGAGTGAAGTACTTTATGGTTTGGAACACTTTGGGTTAAACTACCTCCATATCTCATTTCTGGCTTCTCCCTTCTCCCTGTTTTGACTCCTTTTCATACTTTGCTACTGCTTCTAACCTTTGTCTTGTTGCTGTAGCACATTCCTGTTGTTATGGGTGATTATGAAGTGTCCTCCTCCTCTGCTTATGGGTTGAAGTCCGGTCCCCCCAGTGTGTCGTGCTATTGAGAGATGATTGGATCATGAATGCACTAACATCATTAATAGATTAATCCATTGATGACCTCATAGCTGGATGGACTGTTATATGTGGGAGCAACCTAGAGGAATTAGGTTGCTGGAGGTGTGGTGGTTTGGATAGGTATGGCCCCCATAGACTCATGTGTTTAAATGCTTGACCCAATAGTGCCTTAGGGAGTGGCGCTATTAGGAGATGTGGCTGTGTTGGAGAAAATATGTCTCTGTGCAGGCAGGCTTAGAGGTCTTATATATACTTAAGCTATGCCAAGTGTGGGACACAGTCTTCACTTCTGTTGCCTATAGATCAAGATGTAGAACTCTTAGCTCCTTCCCCAGCACTATGTCTGCCTGTGTGCTGTCATGTTCCCTCCATGACAACAATGGACTAAACCTCTGAGACTGTAAGTTAGCCCCAATTAAATGTTTTCCTTGATAAGAGTTGCTGTGGTCATGGTGTCTCTTCACAGCAATATAAACCCTAAGTTTGGGTTTACATTTGAAGGGTCTATCTTGTCTCTAAGTCTTTCTTTCTTCCTCTCTCCCATGTTCCCTCTCCTTTTGCTTCCTTCCATCTTTTCCCTCTCTCCTCAGCCCCCTTTGGCCACCATAAAGTGATCAGATTTTCTCTGTGCCATGCCTTTATGCTATTGTATTTCTTCTTTTCCATGGACTTAAAAACAGTGGAACCAGTTGGCAGTGGACTGAAACCTCAGAAAGTGTAAGTTAAAATAAATCTCCCGTCTCTTATGTTTTTATCTTGTCTAGCATTTTTTTACAGCAATGAAAAGATAATGAAACCATCCACACATCTCTTTAAAACTTGTCTGCACAGAATAAGGATACACACAAATAAATAATTCTTGGGGTTGTGCCTGAAACTCAGTTCTTAGAGTACTTGCCTAGCAAGTAGGAAACACTGGAGTTGATCCACAGCATCTAATAAACCAGATGGCAGTGCCATGTACCTTCAATCTAAGCCCTTGGGAGATGGAGACAGAGGGATTAGGAGTTCAAAGTTACCTTTCACTACATATGAATGCCAGCCTTGGTTACATGGAATCATGTGTCAAAAAAAATAACAATGACAAAAAGTAATTCCAGGTTGTAGGTGCTGTCCTTCCATTTGAGAGATGAGGAAACTGAGATCTTGAGTTTGCCTAGGGTCATAAAACAGTGAGGGCATGATCAGGTGTAACTGGTCTGAGCCTGCTTTCTTCTCACATCCTCCTCAGAAAATGTATGCAGCAAGATAGATTAGGATGCTTGGGGGATCTTGTGGCCTGTAAGTGATGGGATGTGAAACCCACACTTCATTTTACATCCAGGAAGGACATGTGTAAGAACTAGTGTGGCCATCAGGGTATAAGTAATCTGTGGAGTCAATCCCACTTGTACTGTAATCTTTTTTTTTTATTTCAGACACTTTTTTATTGTTATTTAAAAATTTTCCACCTCCTCCC
>LOJH01038623.1:15039-26786 GCA_001685095.1 Ellobius talpinus | reverse complement strand
GTTCAGATTCTATGAGCTTCTATGAGGTGGGATTAGCTGTGTTTGTGGGTTCCCTTGTGATCTCCTTGATCCTCCTGCTTGTACAATTATTCCTCCCTGTTTTCAGCAGGATTTTCCCAGTTCAGTCCAAAGCTTAGCTGTTGGGTGTTTGCATCTGTTTCCATCAGTTACTGGATGAAATCTCACTGGGGACAATTAGGGTAGTCTCCAATCTGTAAGTAAAGCCGATTATCACTAGGCATCATTATGTCAACGAGTTTTTTTCCTTTTTTTCCAATTATGTTTGGTTATATCCTAGGTCTCTGGGTCATCCATCCTCTGGATCCTGGCACTCACTCTAGGCAGTATCAGGGGTGAGCTCACTCTCAGGGAATGGGTCTAAGGCTTAAGTATAAGTAACAGGCTGTTTAATGCTATGATAATTCACCAGAACAGCACTGGTAGGTTCTCTTCTAGGGCTTATGGCCTATCTAGAAGTAATTATTACAAGTCATGTAAGGGTAGATTGTAAAGTTACAACTTGTAGGAAAAGTTAGAAATTAATAAACCATGGGAGAACAAAGATTTACAACACAGGCATAGAACAAGATATTACCTATAGAAAGGTATTATTATTTCACTGTTTTTTATATCATTTGTATATGTTTATCCTTTGACATATTACCCAGCCACTTTAAAAGATAATAGTAATATGAAATGTGCATTTTAGAAAATAATTTTTGTATAGATTCCTAAAATAACTTCAACAAAAACATTTTTGACATCTCCATAGGTGAGAAAAGAGCAATAGCATGGGAGTGTAGAGGTGCGAAAAAAGGCTGGAGACGGCAAACATGACAAAATCCTGATGTGGCAGGATCTCTTTAAGCAGGTGTCCTTGTTAAACTTCTTAACAAGGGCAATGTGTTGTATTGGTCTTGCTGGTCACTGCTATGTAAATATTATATGAAATATTTTCAGTGTAGTAGCTTTCCAAGGACTGTGATTCCTAATACAAACCTTTCTTCTATCAAAGAGTCCATTGTAGAGAAAATGAGGTAAAGAACTAAATAAATGATTCTGGGAAGAGAGTTAATAACCAATATCAGTAGAATGAAATCAGTGTGGTTGCTTTATTCACCAGAATTACTTGAAGGATATAAGGAATAGTCTCAGAGGTATTATATGCAATATTTTTATAATACAGTAAATTCTTTATATATTAAGAATATAAATATTCTTATAATAGTAAAAGAAATAATTTTGCTTATGTATCTTATTCCATGAAGGATTTAAACTGAACATGCTTATTATTCATTTGAGGTACTTATTCTATGTGAACCTCATTTGTCTAATGAAAACAGACCATAGAGCAAAACACACACACACACACACACACACACACCAGTCTTACTCATTCTTGCATTACTAATTACTACTTTTATTTGTGTCAGCTTATACATTTCATTCTATATGTAGGAAAGTCAAGACCATTTAATACTGTTATGGATATATTGAAAAGAAAGAGAAGTATTGTGCTAATCCCTGTCTTATTTCCCCTCAAGGGTGAGTTTTTGATGCATTTGTTACATAGCAAAAACTGCTGTCCAGAATACAAAAATGCTGCAATGAAATTGGGATGAATTGCTCGTAATGCAGATTCTGAAAAAGTAAGGTGATGTGGATCCATCTAAGCAGACAGATACTTTGTGCATTGTTCCTAAATGGATGTGAGTGTGTAAGGCAGACTGGGATTCAAGATAAGTCAGGCAAAATCTCTATCCAGTATGGCAGGAATGGAAGGCTTAGGCATAATGCAAGCTAAAGTCCCTCACCAAGACACAGAGAGTTCAGTTTCAAGCAGTTCACCCACACATTTCTACGTCTATATGCTTTATGCTTGGGAGTTGATCTACAGGATTAGAGGTGTTTATTCTGGAAAATAAGAAAACAGAAAATGAGGTGGAAATGAATCTTGATCCTATACTTAACAGAAATGTGAAGTTAGGTAATTAATTGAGGAATATGCATGTGAAAGCATTGGGACCTACATCATCACTTCAGTATCTGAAAATCTGTATATATAATTTAACTTGTTTTGTTATAGTTCACTTGTAAAGGTGAAGATATTTTTTGTAAAGTTTCAGAAATTAACTACGTTATGTTTGTAAACCTTAGTGTATAAAATCTATATTTTCAAGTTGTTATTAAATGCAGCTAGACACAACATATAATGAGTAGATATGGCCAAAATTTAATACTATTATATTTATAATAAACAGCAAAGGTCAAATTGGCCCAAAAGCAAATTGACAGAATACTTAAAATTGATAAATTATATTTTATACTTCATTATCATGAAGGATGTAAAGTGAATATATGCACTTTTCATCCACGCATATGATGAATGTATGGTAAAAATTTTGTTAGGTTTATTGAATAAGGATAAACAAATAAGATATCAAGACCATTCTAAGGGCGCTAAAGAAGCCAAATATTTAAATAAAATTTTGAAATAATGTTGCTGAGCTAGATATAAAACTTACTAAAATCTATAAAACTGCTAATAATAACCTGGTCATTCTTTCCTCTATACAGAAATTATTGCATTTTCTATACTGATTTCTACAAGTTAACAAGCCACTTTACAAAGGGTGACTCGATGTGGCTCAGTAAGTATAGTAAGTGATTATCAGTAAGCATATGCCTGTATTATGAGTCAATGAATTGTAAAAGACATGGCAGATCTTTTTGTTGATCTCCCTCTAGTGGTTAACAATGTTGAGGTTGCAAAGTGATTCAGATATTAGCAATGGCTGTTAAAAATGTTGCCTTAACATTACATTGCCACATTAATAACTGACCACATGTAGTTTGTAAGCAGTGACGTTCTATCTTATAACTTTGTAGATCAGGTCTTACTGGTATGCAGTTGTGGGGCTGAAAGAGCTGGAGTCCTTTGGGGTTGCTCATAAATCCAGCCCTTTACATTTCCCGTCTCTAGGAGGTGCTTCAGTCTCTGGGTGCTTCACCCCCTTCTTTTGATCTTCACAGCCAACAGTTCCACATCTTTCTGTCACTGTTTTTTTTTCTAACTTTTACCTGCTTCTTCCATTTTGAAAGGGTTTGTGTGATTAGTCTCAGCCTCTTGGAATAATTAAGGGTGGTCTCCTCATTACTTCATGAGAACCTTACTTGTGCATTAATTGCAGCAGTTATTATTGCATCTTTAGGACTAATTATCGATTGCCAGATAAAGTAAAACATTCACAGGATTCCAGGGATTATGTCTTTGGGGCAAGATAGTACATTAGAAAGCACACATTGTTTACACTATTTAGCTGAATCTTGATTTTAAAAAAAGTTACTGTGGTATAGCAGGGATCTTTGAGTTATTAAGGGGCCATGTGAATAGGACTGAAATTAAAAATTATAAATGTATGTAATACATTTGCATAATGTATATACTCAATCAATGAAACCGTTAAAGCCAGTGGATGTGGCAATTAATTTGGAGCCTGTAGACTTCAAGTAGAGAAGGAAATGATGTTTCAAGAAGGAAATCACATAGTTGGCATAAGTATCTTAGCTGGAGTGATTGACTTCCTTATGGATCTAGGAATGGAAAGACGTGTACTAAGCTTGAAATGACTAATCTCTCCTCATACAATTTTATTACCTGTTAATTGATTAAATCTTTATAGCAGCACAAACTATCAAATAATCCAGATTCGAGTTTGAATACCTGATGACATACGAGGTATTGGAAAAAGTGGTAATGATATTTAATTCAAATTCTAATTCTTTTTTATCTTCCCCTTTTTATTGAATATAAATTCTTCTTTCATACAGCATATCCCAGCCACAGTTCCCTCTCTCCACTCCTCCCAGCTTTCCCTCCACCTTCCCTAGATCATTACTCCCTTCACTTCCCTTCAGAAAAGGTCAGGTCTCCAAAAGATAGTATCCAAATATGGCACAACAAGATACAATGGACAAAGCACAAATGCCCAAATTCTCTTTTCAAGGCTGAATAAGACAACCCAGTAGGAAGGAAAGGGTTCCTACCCAAGAGTTTAATAAGATTTTTATTTAAAAAATAAATCTACATTGGTTGAGACCAAGCCTCCTAGAATGAAGGTAAGCATGTCTTAGAAACACAAGCTTCATTATCAAATCTAGCAATTATTATGTTTTAATCAGCAATTTCAGATATAATATACCTTTAAGAGAAATGTTCTATTATTTTAAGATTTCAGTTTGTTGCATGCTTGGTTTGGAAATTTTCAGTACTGTATATCATTTTAAAGGTTAGATTATAAAACCTATTTAACCCCATATTGAGAGATTTCATAAAAGGCTTTTAACTGTAATGTTTTTCTTTATATTGGAAATTTGATAGCTAGGACTGGATCACTGTAGTTCTTATGTGCTGACCTTATGACTAGTATGTACAGTGATAATGATAGTTGCATCTAATGAAACTACCACATAAAAGAATAGTACATCAGATGCACATAGTATTAACTGGCTGTATTAACCCTGCACACAGACAGGCAATTTTTTAAGCACAAGAGAAGCAGATGCACACATCCTTCCCAATATATAACGCAGTTGATTGTGCATAACTAATTCTTTTGCTAATCTTGTCTGGTGTCAATCTTTTGCCTGTTACTGTGAAGACTTCCTTTGGGGATTTAGCAGCACACATGGCTGACCTGCATGCCTCTTTATCTCCAGGGCTCTAGTAAAATATTAGCACACAAAGCTAAATTGATTTGGAAACATAAGGCACAGAATGGCTGGTTTTATGCAAATGCTTACTCTGTATAAAAAAAGCCTTTGGACATCATTTAAAGTGTAGTTTCACCTCACTAACTGGCTCACTGACATTTGGATGAATGCTAAAATTAACCATTTAGAAAAGCTTCAGCATTGCTGCTTCTGAAAATCCAAATGTAATTGTGGGTGTTCTTTATCCCTGTTCATTTTTAACACGTCCGCGCCGCCAAAGTTTCATTCATCATGCCAACAGAAACATTATACACAAGGACCGATTCTCCAGAACCCATTTACATTTGGCTTTGGTTTCCCTTCCTAGTTATAATTGGCTTTGGGATCCATAAAGATTAGTTGGTACTCCCCGTGTACATGCTAACTGAAAAGGTGACCTAGATAAATAGTAGGTTGCAGCATCATGAACCACAGGAAGCCCAAACTTTTTAAAACTGGCCACTGATTAGCTACAGCTTTTGATAAATGTGTTCTGGATAAAGGAACTTTCGTTGTTAATTTCTACTTTATGTATATGTGTGTATGACAATATATGTTTATATATATTCCTTATAATACATAATATATTATACTATATATATATACCATAATAATATGTACATTATTAGTGCTAAAATATTGTGTAGACTAAAACACTGTTTATTTTTATATAAAGGAAAATTCATTAATTAGTCATACTGTGATTTTCCTATTGTTTCTTATAATTTTTAATTTTAAGATTGTGCATATGAAAAATGTAGGCTTTACAAATATCTTGTTTTACAATATAAGGAAATTGCTAAAGGGTGAGGTAATACTAATAAGTATATCACTATATGTAGTTTCCATGATATTACATCAAATACAACAAAAGAGAGAGAAAGAAGCAATTACAACAAATGTTAGGAAATATTGTTCTTTAATGTTGTTCAGGTCTTATGAGAGCTTGTTTGAAAATGTGTCTGTCTGTGTGTGTGTTTGTGTGTCTCTGTGTGTGTGTCTGCAGGAGGAGAACTCTTTATCCTCCTGCCTCTGTGCAGAGTGGAGGTGAAGGTGTAAAAAGAAAGATTCATGGAGTTTGGAGGCCTGTCAATGTCGACAAATTGTGGATTTTCAATAAAATGTTTTTTTCTTTTTGTGCACACTTCCATTTAATTTTCCTTCGTTTATTCTTTGACAGATGTTTAACATATAAATCAATTTTAGGTGCTCTTTTGCCATTATACTGTTCATCCCTCTCCCTCTCCCACTGAATTCCTTCTTTTTCTGAAAGGTCTCCTTCTACTCCCCACTGAATTTCATTACAATGGATCATGAAATCCTTGGTAGGAGATGAGTTACTGAACATATCCGTGGTTACACCAGTGACTGAAATGCCATTCCTATCGGCAACTGCTAACTTCCATTAGATATTCTCAGGGTTGCTAGGGAACTCAAGGGTTTGCCATTCACTCATTATTAAATGCGGTAGGGTTCAGTCCTTTACTGGTATCCATAGCTGTAGTGATTTGTGAATGAAATGGGCATGGAATACCCAGACCGTGTCTTTGTGCTGTGCATCTCTATTCATTACTTTTCCTACACTCCCTTTTTTGTGAAGTTCCCAGGGCATTGAATGGGTTGATATGGATGTCTTATTTAGTATTGAGTATTCTGCCACCATTTAATCCTAGCATAAAAATTACTTTTGAGCCTATGCAGTAGGCACTCCCTGCACCTTTGAGAAGTATTAGTACAAACAAGCAAAGTGAGTCCTTTATAAGCTGATTTTTTACAACTCACTTTGTAGGGTGTGGCTGTGTGTTTATACACATATATTTAAGTTATATGTTTTATCTCTCTGTGTTTATGTGTATGTGCATGAGTGCAAAGGTGATGGTATCTGTATAGTGCGCATATACATGTGTGCATCTGAATGCGGAAAGAATATGGCGAACTTGGTTGGCATTCTCAGCCACTGTTCAGCCACTGTTCTAAAGCAAGTCCACTCTTGGCTTAGATTTCCTCTATTAGGGTAGCTCAGGATGACAAAAAGTCACAAGTATCTAAACCTTTCTGTCCTACAGAAATAGGATTGATTCCAAGGTCAAGCCACCAAGCCTGGCTTCTCAGTTCTAGAATCAGTCCCAGATCCTCATGCCCTTAAGGCAGTTTCTTTACAGACTGAGCCCTTACCTCAGCCTTTATAGTCTTATTATAGATTAGTCTTATCTCAGTTATTCACTTAAAAATTAGTAAAAAATATTTTCTTTAGGCAGTGCTTTGAATATCTTCTGTAAACTATTAAAATAACAAATATACATTTGTACTGGTCTTCTTTAATACCCATTTTACCAAAACAAAACTTGCAATAATATAGAAACTCAGCAGAAATATTGTATTTTCATAAATCCTTGGTTAAGATATGACATACCAATAAAAATGAGATGGATGGAGTAGGAGAGCAAGGAAAGAGAAATCTTGATAGTGAGAGGCACTATGGGGTTAGGAAGAAACATAGTGGTAGGAAAATTTCCAAGAATCCATAAGGATGACCCCAGCTGAAACTCCTAGCAATAATGGAAAGGGATCTAGAACTGGCCTTCTCCTGTAATCAGTTTGGTGAATACCCCAACTATTATTATAGAGCCTTCATCCAGCAACTGAGAGAATCAGATGAAGAGATCCATAACCAATCACCAGGCTGAGTTCCAGGAATCCAATCGAAGAGATGCTGAGGGAATATATGAGCAAAGAATCTACAGGGACAAGTGAACTATGTGTGTGGAAACTCATGAAATCTAGATTGACAGCTGTGGAGGCTCCATGGGACCAAACTAGGCCCTCTATATGTAAGAGACCATGGTGGAGCTTTGACTATCTGTGACAGTAAGACCAGGATCTATCCGTGGTGCATGAGATAGCTTGTTTGAGCCCATTGGCTATAGTGGGATGCCATGCTCACTCTTAATGCAAGAGGTTGCAGCTTGGTCTTGTCCCAATTAAGGAGCCAGATTTGTTGATTTCCCATGGGAGCTCACAGTTAAGGGAGGAATGGATATGGGTTGGACTGGGAGAATGGAGACAGAAGAAAGGCTGGGGGAGAACTGTGAATGGAATTTAAAATGAAATTTAAAAATAAAATTTAAAAAATTGAAATGTAATATGGTAGTTCTAATGGAGTATATAAAAACTGACTAGAAAGTTTTTTGGAACAATACTGCTAATTATTACACTGTGTGATTTGAAAACATGTTAGAAAAGCAAAAAGGACATCTCTGGTTGTCTATATGTTCTGTATGGTTGACTTCGCATCTTCTTTTGTATACATAATCTTTGTTATTTTATATATACTTCTTTTCTTTTCCTTTTCTCATCTTTCAAATACCTTGGCATAGTTTGTTCACTGGTTTAAGCTATTCTCCAAATGACTTTCTTTTAATTTGACTCAATTTTTAAACAATGTTTTTACCTTTTTCTCCTTCAATTTTTTTCTGTGAAATGAGAAAAGCATTTGTCTTTGTCTAAGAATAACATTATGCTTTTCTCTTAAAGCTGTTTCTTTACTGAATTTGATGATCTAGCTTATTTTTCAGCTTAACTTCGTATCTAGTGATTTTGCACAATTATAGTATACAGAGTGATGTTTCAATACTTTTTAGACATTGTATCCTGGTCACATTTGATGAATTAGCATCAGTAACCATTATGATGATCTCTTTTACAAACTTGGTATAGCATATTTGAGTTCACAACAAGTGTTAATCATTAATCACCCAAATTAGGTAGCTTGTGTTTCATTAAAATGCAATTTCTTCTGCATTTCACAGGGATGAAATAGTTCCCCAAGCAAACCGACACTTAAAAATCCATACTTCAGGAACAGACTGCTGAGATCCCAACATTTAAGCAAGCAGGCACTGTAGAATTATTGAAATTATGCTGTCAATGTAGAAGGCTAACAGTACCATCTCCATGCCCCTGCTGGGACAATTTGGACAGAAGGAGTAATAAGTCAATTGTGTTATCACATCAGAGGACACTCTCAACACCAACAAAAACAAGACAATACATCTAACACAAACAAAAAAAGTAACTAAGGAACTGCTGGTAAAATGTAAGTCAATAAAATTTTACTCTCAAATATTGATGATTTGAAAAACAAGAAACAAATTCAGAATTTTCAGTCAATTAATATAAATGAAATTAGGTTTTTATTGTTCTAGGGTTCTAGGGAATTCACATTTAAGTATAACTTATGGTGTCACTCAAAGTTTATAAATATACTAACAAATTAAAAATAAAGACCAAATTTAATCAGGTAATATATTCTCCAGATAAATATCAAATATTAACTTTGTTCTAGATTTTCAAGATAAAACCATGATTATTTCAATACATATACATCAATGATGAGATCCCCATGGAATTCATATTTCATTGGTGAATGAGAAAATAATAAAAATAGAGTAAAATATACTACTGTATAATGATAAATTGAATGAAGAAAATGTAATTAGTTATTGTGATAAATACTGACTGGGAGATTATTTTAGATGTAAGAATTATTTGCCAATGAATATTGATAAGATGCATGACATCATATATTAAATCTTGAAGATATAATAAGGAAGAAGCTAGAAGGACTGATTAAGGTATTAAAGTTGGTTGTAAGGAGTGATACTGAACTTAAGTAAACAACAACAACAACAAACTCAAAAATAGTTAATGATGGCTCCAAAACATTTATAGACTCTTATACCAGTGGACAAATCTTGCCTAGCCAGTGATTATTAGAGCTTGTACAGTTCACAGTTGTCTAAGATTGTCCTTTACTTTCCTTCTGAGTAGCATACATAAAACCTTCTAGCACTATATAAGCTACATTATAGGGATAAAGTTTCCAAATTGCTCCTAGCTTGAATTTTCCATATCCTGTGATTCAAGTAAGAGGAGTCTTCCACAGTAGGTACTTACCGTTAGACACTTGAATAACTAAGAACAAGTGTAATGACCCCTAATATCTGGTGGTCTATGAGACTCTGTGTGAGAACAACCTCCAAAAAGGCAACACATATATTCTAGTGCCCTTTTTTATTTTATTCATTTTTTGATGGCTGTACTTATTTGGAGTAGTATGGATCTACAGCTATGAGGTATCTTTATTTAAACTTGTATATATATATGCATGTATGTAAACTATACACATATTTTTATATACATATATTATACTTTTGTACATGTATTTTATATATACATATTTATATCATAAAATATATACATAGACATATAAGTATATATTATGCATACACACATATGTATACGTTTCTAAAGTAATAGGTTCCTGTGTGGCTTTGAGAAGGTATTTAATGTTAATTGTCCCTCCCCATATTCTCTCCCCTACCCTGTTCTCCCATCTCCTAATCCAGCTGACCATTCCTATTCCATCTCTCTTTTTCATATTCATATTACCAATGTACTCTTTGTTCTTCCTCCCTTGACATTACATATGGTTCTGTTCTAGTTGCCTGATTTTGAGGGAACATCAATTTAAACACACATTTGAACAGAGCTGTTGTTGGTTTCATATAAGTTCATTAAGTTTGTTCTCTGGCAGGTACAAATAATTGGATTACAGGGAAAAGAACAAGACTTGGTCACAGGAAAAAGAAAAAAAATGGCACCTTTATTCCTTTGGCTTGGGAGAGGCCTAAGGCAGGAATTCCATCAAACAAATGCAGGTTGGAATATTTTACAGGGCTCTTGGCTGCTCCCCTTTTCCCTACTTGCTCCATTTAGAAACATTGCACAAGACTTTCTGCAGATTCTTCTCACAATGCCGTCTAGAACCAGATACATCCAACTCAGAGACCTCACTTTCATTTTCCTTATTTACCTACTTCTACTCTAGGTTCAAAGACATTTAAAAAGGGGGAAAATACAAAACAAAGCATAAACATACATTATAGGGAAGCTCCAGGATTCAATATGAAATTTTATTAGAAAACAAATTGGGTGGTGCTTGAGGAAGAATGACATGTATGTATGCACACACACTCACACACACCCCTACAAACACACCTGCATATACTCATGTGCACTCACAATCACGTACACTTTAGGTGGTAAGAATACTGACTTTTTTCTAATGAAAGCCACAAGAATGCTGTAAAAGATATAGTATGAGCTAAGGTTAATTTCTATCGGAAATATCCTTGACTTCTTCACGGTGAGTAAAATACGTTTGGAGTAGAGAAAAAAACAGAGCCTGGTATAATATTCCTTTTTTCAGAATGAGACATGAGGGGACATGATGATCAAGTCAGCCAAGAGCCTAAAAGAAAAGGGAGTCATGTATCTGTTAGTTTTGCATTGATAATAGAGTAATTGGTATCAAGAACAGACTCTGACTTATAACCTCTGTTATTACATATTATTAAAATATATCTGAATTTAAAGATAAATTTAAATTCTGAAATTTAAACATCTGAAAGGTTTGAGAAATAAACACAGTTGAATGCCTGTGTCTTAACCACTTTAGAAGAAAGGGTTAGAAATAACTTAAATAACTTGTGCCTATTCCTGGAAAGATACAAATCTTTAGTGGAAATGAGAAAAGCTCTGTCATTCTGAGAAATAATTCAAGTTCATAGCTAAGTTTATGATAACTTCCAAAACTCTTCAACTCAACATCTCTTAAAATACATTAGATATAATAATAATACTTTCATGGATAAAAAATACTGAGAATAAGTGAATATTGAATGTTAATTCTTAACATCTTGTTCACCCATGATCTTCATGAATCATGATCACCCATGATCACCATTCACTAGAAAGAGGCTTTTCTGATCACCGGTTTCATTAATATCTACCTAAGAGGATAATTCTTACTATACAGAAGGCAGTTTGATGCTTTGTCTATTTAGCTAAGCAGCAGTATTCAGTTTTCCACTAAGGCATATTTCTTCCCAGTGTGCATACTTGACCAGGCATATAGTGCCAGGCATGTATCC
>LOJH01038620.1:5065-17064 GCA_001685095.1 Ellobius talpinus | reverse complement strand
TTGTTTTGAAATTAAAGTCTCACTAAGCTATGCAGGGATTACAGGCCTGCACTACAGGCCTTACTCTGGATTTGTTTTGAAAGTAGCAGTAAAAGGACTTCTGACAGATTGGGCATCCACAAAACAAGGAAGGGCTGTGAGGGCAGTTTTTGAATGCCGAAGGGCACCAGGCAGTGCCTGAAGTGTGGCATGCAGTCCAGAGCCCGCAGCTCTCATGCATAACCAGCTCACCTACACCCTAGCCTCTGAGGTCCAAGCAGGCCTTGAGAGCCAGCGGTGCACTTTTGTTGTTGGTTGTTTTTTACTCTTTACTTTTCGGGCTTTTTTTTGGTGGGGGGCACCCAGCTCCCAAATAAATCATACGGAGACTTATTCTTTCTTATAAATTCTCGGCCTTAGCCTAGCTTGTTTCTAGCCAGCTTTATATATATATATATGTATATATATATAAACTTAAATTATCCCAACTACCTTTTGCTTCTGGGCTTTTTCCTTTTCTTACTTCTGTAATCTGACTTTCACTCTGACTCTGTGACTGGCTGGGTGGCTGGCTGGGTGACTGGCCCCTTCTCTTACTCCTTCATCTCCCTTACTCCCCCTCTATTTATTCTGTCTGCCAGCCCCCCATCCTTTCTCCTCCCTCACTATTGGTCGTTCAGCTCTTTATTAGACCATCGGGTGTTTTAGACAGGCACAGTATCACAGCTTCACAGAGTTAAACAAATGCAACATTAAAGAATGCAACACATCTTTGCATCACTAAAACCAATGTTCTACAGAATAAACAAATGAAACACATCTTAAAATAATATTCTACAAGACACTTAGTTTGGTGGGGGGGCTTGAGTATGTGCCCTAAGCTTGGCCTAACATGGTGGGTAAGGCCTGTAGGTTCAACAGACTTCCCAAGGTCCCAGAAGCTAACTGTTCCTTAGGGGTCACCTTTGTAGGGCAGCATCACCATCACACATGGCTGATTGTCGCCCCTGCTCTGGAATCCAGAGCCTCTGGCCTGCCTGTAGAAGCCCTCACTTCCAACCAGCCAGCACAATTGAGGCTCCCTTGAATCTGTCTTAGAAAGTATAGAGATGCTGGCCTAGGGAGAAGGATCTGCTTTCCTGGGGCTAAAGCCCGTGAAGGAACAACGAATCAAGAAAACAACGCTGGTCCTCCTTGCCTATAAATTCTGGTTGTCCTGGGGCCTCCTCTGCCAGTGCACTTTCTCCTTAGAGTTAGGCCCCCTTAAGGGCTGGCTAGATAGACAGAAGGGTAGAGCCCCATGGATAAGTCATCCTGTGGTCCTCGAGGGGGGAACGCCAGTTCCAGACGTGTGCTGGGCTCACTACAGGAGAGACATCAGATTTAGGTGTGCTGAACCATCTTTACACTGTGGAGTTAACCTGGGCACGTGTGCAGAGGCCTCTTGTTGGTTGTGCAACTTCACATGCCCAAATAAGAGGATTTTCCGGAGGCAGGAAGCCCTTCTGGATCCTCTTATCTCCCATTGTTCCTTTCGGGGTCCTTTCCACCTACCCTATCTCCTGCCTCGGGTCCTCCCACGCTGGGGAACAGTCTGAGTACATCAGAAATACTGTTACTTTAGGACACAGCCAGTTACATAGAGACCTGAAGGTGGGTGTCAAGGGAGCCCACACTTGGCGAACCAGAACATGTAGAGAGAGAGAGGTACAGCAGCTCCCAGAACCAAGGTGCCCTTGAGCCAAAGCACTGGGTCCGCCCCAGCTGGCAGGGCCACTCAGTCACTCCGTGGATCGGTCTGGCCAAAGGAGGAGGTGCACGGCCCGGCCCGCTCTTATGTAACCCGGAGGGCCAGGCACGCCAGGCTTGTGTGTGTGTTGAGGGAGAGGGTTGGGGTCTGCAGGCTCCTCCACGAGGTGGGGGCAGAGCCCGTGGGAAGCGCAGCGGGAGAACACAAGCCGAGACTTCCCAGCCCAGACGGATTGCGATTGCGCAGGTGGGGGTCTGTGCAGAAGTCCTGCCCTACTCAGCTACCGCCTTCCCTACTTCCCTCTCAGGGCTCTGCTGTTCCAAGCCTCCTGTCTCCCGCCCGGGGTTTAGCTTCGCACCACCGCCCCACCGTTGTACCGGCTCTGTAGGGTTCTAGTGGTCCTAAGGCTTTGGCCCTGAAGCTTGAGCAAAGCAGGAAGTGGAGCTATTTGAGCTATTTCTTACCTGCACACTCCAGCGCCTTTTCTTGCTGAAAGAACCCAGGCTCCCCCAGCATAAAAGGGTTCGAGGGTCCAGCGGCCCTTCTACCTCTACTCCAGGTCCTGGCTTTCTGTCGGCACCAGGACTCTCAGACCTGTGCTGTGGGGACACTGGGCTGAAAGATGGCCTTGCCTGGCTCCGACTTCACTCAGGCCACCCTGTGACCTGCTCCTGCAGCTCCTACCAAATCCAGAGCTACTCTTTGGCTCTTCCCCCGGGCACCTCCTAGAACTGGACTCCACCTCTTCCCCTCCCAGCCTCTGCTTAGAAACTATGCCCCCTCAGGCATAACCCCAGTCCCCCTACTCCCTAATGACAGGCTCTTCTGTCCAGTTCTTCCAGGGTTACTATCTGAAGAGCTACGGCTGGACTGCAGCCCTGCCATCATGGGCAGCCCAGAAGGGCGCTTCCATTTTGCCATCGACCGTGGTGGCACCTTCACAGATGTTTTTGCCCAGTGCCCAGGAGGGCATGTGCGCGTCCTGAAGCTGCTCTCGGAGGACCCTGCCAACTATGCAGATGCACCCACAGAGGGCATCCGCCGCATCCTGGAGCAGGTGGGCCAGGGCAAAGGTGGCGGGTGAGGGAAACCCCAGCCTGAGGTCTCATACTGGCTATGTGGTCCCCAGGAGGGAGGTGTAATGCTGCCTCGAGACCGACCCCTAGACACCAGTCGCATTGCCAGCATCCGCATGGGTACCACAGTGGCCACCAATGCATTGTTGGAACGACGGGGGGAACGGGTGGCACTGCTCGTGACACGGGGTTTCCGAGACCTGCTGCATATTGGCACCCAGGCCCGGACAGACCTCTTTGACCTGGTGAGCTCTCCCATGCCAGCTGGGTGTTAGGTGAATCTGTGCACACCTCTCCCTTTGCCAGCTAAGGCCTTGTGGGGAGGGCGGTGAAGCAACGATGGCCAAATCCACTCGGTGACAGGCATAAAGGAGCACTGCCAGCAGGACTCTGTCCCCATAGTTGCCAAGCAAGCCTATGGTACCCTGCCAGTCCAAGCCAGTACTGTTCAGGGTGAGGGATTGGAGATTTCACCTTTGGGTTCCTGGAAAAAGCTGCCCTCTGGGGGTACCCGTGGTTGGTTCTACCCCACTTAAGTGCCTGGTTGCAGAGAGGAGCCTGGATGGGTCTTGCCAGGCCGTTTTGATTTTCTCCTCACTTTCTGGGACACATCCCCTTGCCTGCACTGCTCCAGCCACTCAGGACCCCACAGAACCCTCAGGCCTGGGTCTCTTCTAAGCCTCTGCCTGCCCTCAGGCTGTGCCCATGCCAGAGGTACTGTATGAGGAGGTGCTGGAAGTGGAGGAGCGAGTGGTGCTGTACCATGGAGAACCAGGTGCCGGCTCTCCTGTCAAAGGTGCGGATGGTGCTGGCCGCCTGTGTGAGGTTCTCAGGGGAGGCAGAGCCTAGCAACTTTTGAATGAGGGATATGGCCTCTTTCAGGCCGTACAGGGGACCTGCTAGAGATCCAGCAGCCTGTGGATCTGGGAGCCCTGCGTGGGAAGCTGGAGGGGCTCTTATCTCGGGGCATCCGTAGTCTGGCAGTGGTGCTCATGCACTCGTACACGTGAGTGAGGGCTTATTGTGGGTGGAGGCCTGGTCCAGAGGAAAGCTGGAAGGGTATTGGGTGGGAGGCACAGAGCCCCCTGGGTTCTCGTTGTAGGTGGGCCCAGCACGAGCAGCAGGTGGGTGCACTGGCCCGGGAGCTGGGCTTCACCCACGTGTCCTTGTCCTCGGAAGCCATGCCCATGGTACGCATTGTCCCTCGGGGGCACACGGCCTGTGCTGATGCTTACCTCACTCCCACCATCCAGCGCTATGTGCAGGGCTTCAGCCGCGGCTTCCAGGGCCACCTAAAGGTGAGGCCCGTTGACCACCCCACCCCAGGCCCTACCCCTGTGCCTACCTACGACATCACTCTCCATTCTCCCCATTCCCAGGGTGTGCAAGTACTCTTCATGCGCTCTGATGGTGGCCTGGCACCCATGGATGCCTTCAGTGGGTCCAGGGCTGTGCTTTCTGGCCCTGCTGGCGGTGTGGTTGGCTACTCAGCTACCACTTACCAGCTGGAAGGTGGTCAGCCTGTCATTGGCTTTGACATGGGAGGTATGACAGCTAAAGCGGGTGTATGAGGGGAGACTCCGCAGTCTAACTGGGTAAGACTGGGGATGTGGGTCTTTGGGTGAACCTTGGCATCTTATCCCCCGTTAGGCACATCCACAGATGTGAGCCGCTATGCTGGAGAATTTGAGCATGTCTTTGAGGCTAGCACAGCTGGTGTCACCCTCCAGGCCCCCCAGCTGGACATCAACACAGTTGCAGCTGGTGGGGGTTCCCGCCTCTTCTTCAGGTCAGTGCCTATCTCTTCAGTCAGTACCTGTCAGCTTTTTCATCCTGCCCACCTCTAATTCCAGCCCTTTACCCCCCAAGGTCTGGCCTCTTTGTGGTCGGGCCAGAGTCAGCAGGTGCTCACCCAGGTCCTGCCTGCTATCGCAAAGGTAAGAGCTAGCCTCTGCTCCGACAGGCCGCTCTTTCTGGGTGGTGCTCTAGTCTGTTCTACTCCCTGTCTCCGTCCCTGCTGCCCACATCTGGTTTGCTCCATTAGCCTCCAACCCACACACTGTGCCTGCTTCCCAGGGGGTCCTGTGACTGTGACAGATGCTAACCTGGTCCTGGGTCGCCTGCTGCCGGCCTCTTTCCCCTGCATTTTTGGGCCTGGAGAAGATCAGCCACTGTCCCCAGAGGCATCCCGAAAGGCTCTAGAGGCTGTGGCCACTGAGGTCAACAGCTTCTTGACTAGTGGACCCTGCCCAGCTTCCCCACTAAGTCTGGAGGAGGTGGCCATGGGGTTTGTACGTGTTGCCAATGAAGCCATGTGCCGGCCTATCCGTGCCCTCACACAGGTATGCCCCTCTGTCCACCATCACCTGTCTGTCCTAGCCCTGCTCCCATACTCTTTCAGCCCACCAGAAATGGGATGGGGTGGGGGCCTGTCCAGGGTAGGAAAGACTACTTATTGACCCTTCCTGAATCACCAGGCACGAGGCCATGACCCCTCAGCCCACGTGCTAGCCTGTTTTGGAGGAGCTGGTGGGCAGCATGCTTGTGCCATTGCCCGGGCCCTGGGTATGGACACTGTGCACATTCACAGGTGAGTTTGTACATGGGCATATGCCCTTAGCTGAGGGAGCTGGCTCTGAGGAGGGTCTCCACACTTCTGTGCTACCGTTTCTGCAGGCACAGTGGGCTGCTGTCAGCACTGGGGCTGGCCTTGGCAGATGTGGTTCATGAAGCGCAGGAGCCCTGTTCCCTGTTTTACACACCTGAAACCTTTGTGCAACTGGACCAGAGACTGAGCCGCCTGGAGGAGCAGTGTGTGGATGCCTTGCGGGCCCAGGGTTTTTCTAGGTAGAGTTATGGACCACTGAACACAGGGCTGGCATTATCTCCACCACCCCCTTGGTGGTATACCATGGGATGTCTTCAGGGCAGTGGTCTCAAAGTGCCTGAGGAAGTAGGGCAGGCATCCTCGGAAGCCACTGGGTGAATGGCCTAACCTGCTTCCTGCAGGTCTCAGATCAGCACTGAGGGCTTCCTGCATCTTCGTTACCAAGGCACTGATTGTGCCCTAATGGTGTCTGCCCATCAGCATCCGGCTACAGCCCACTCACCCCGTGCTGGTGACTTTGGAGCAGCGTTTGTTGAGAGGTATATGTGCCCTTTGGTCTAGCATGTGACCTGCTGCTCTGGTTGCCTTCTTCTGATTGGTCCCTTGGATGGGTGAGCGCAGGTACCTGAGAGAGTTTGGCTTCATCATTCCTGATCGGCCAGTGGTGGTAGACGATGTGCGAGTGCGGGGAACTGGCCGTAGTGGACTTCAACTGGAGGACACCCCCAAAGCCAAGACTGGACCTCCACGGGTGGACAAGGTGGGAGGCTTTGCTGTGCTGGTCCACCTACATCCTTAGGACCTGGGGACAAGTGCTGATGGGGAAGCTCAGTCATGTTGAGGGGCCTCAGGAAGGATGATCCAGGAGCCCTGCTCATTCCACACCCTCTGCAGGTGACCCAGTGCTACTTTGAGGGGGGTTATCAAGAGACCCCCGTGTACCTTTTAGGAGAGCTGGGCTATGGGCACCAGCTCCAGGGGCCCTGCCTTATCATTGACAGCAACAGGTAAGCCTGGGTTGGGTATAGCCTTGGGGGGTTATTGCAGTACCCTTCACAGCAGATCCCTTGGCTCAGGGCTGCAGAGGTTCCATCATTGGGGCATCTCCTGGCATGGACTAATGACATCCCTGGTTGGGGGGAGGTTGTGGCCAGCCTTCTTGTAGCTCCTTTGTGTCCCCTGCCCTCAGCACCATCCTCGTAGAACCAGGTTGCCAAGCAGAGGTGACTGAGACAGGGGACATCCGCATTTCTGTGGGAGCTGAGGCTCCTAGCATGTCGGGCACCAAGCTTGACCCCATCCAGCTGTCTATTTTCTCACACCGCTTCATGAGCATTGCTGGTGAGTGGATACTATAGTCTTCCTTGTAGTGCTGGCATATGTGATGTAGGCTATGAGGGATTGCATACTAGGCAAAAGTACCGACAGGTGGGGTCGCATTGGCTCTTGTTGCATGTGGTGACCTGGCAAGTGTGTGCCAAGGGGAGGGGCAGGAACCTCACTGGTGGTGGGGTGAGCAGTATGGCCGTGGCTCTGAAATTGCACTCCCTCCTGCAAGAGCAGGCCTTACACGGGGCAAGCACTTTCTTCGTCTCACCAGGAGTCATGTGATCTTCAGCAGTCTAGGGATAGAAAAGAGGCAGCCACTATGAGCTCATCTGTTCAAAGTCAGGCCATAGGCTTTCAGGAGCCCAGGGGTCTAAGCTTGGAGATCAGGTTCTTGTTGCACCAGTCAGGGAGGGAGGTTGAAGAGACCCAAGGCAGGCAGGAAAGAGAATGCTTTTTTCATAAGCTGACATACACCTGACTATAGCCCTCCTGCCCAAGAAGGTGTGCTGCCACCCTGGGCTTCCCCAGAGCACAGGAAAAGCTTCTGGGTTTGAGTGCAGAAGGCTTTCACCCTGTGGGTCCTCTGTCCCTTTCTTGGTGGATGATGGGGCTACCTGGCTACTACTCTGTGCCCCCCAGAGCAGATGGGTCGAATCCTTCAGCGCACAGCCATCTCCACCAACATCAAAGAACGCCTCGACTTCTCTTGTGCCCTCTTTGGGCCAGATGGAGGCCTGGTCTCCAATGCTCCACACATTCCTGTGCACCTGGGCGCCATGCAGGAGACTGTACAGTTCCAGGTGTGGTGATGGTGACTTTTTTTTTATTTCTTTCTGCCCCCTCCCTTTCCCATGACTTCACTTTCCTTTTCCACCCTGTATGTGTCTCCTGGTTTCAGATTCAGCACTTAGGAGCTGACCTCCATCCTGGTGATGTGCTGCTCAGCAACCATCCCAGTGCAGGGGGCAGTCACCTCCCAGACCTGACTGTTATCACACCGGTGAGGAGTGCTGCCTTGGTTACCATCAGAGGGACGAGAGGTTTCTGGTGTCGCTGACGGTTGCCGTTTACCCCTTAGGTATTTTGGCCAGGCCAGTCACGGCCTGTGTTCTATGTGGCCAGCCGAGGGCACCATGCAGACATTGGGGGTATCACGCCAGGCTCTATGCCTCCTCACTCTACCACACTGCAACAGGAGGGTGCTGTTTTTCTATCCTTCAAACTGGTCCAGGGAGGCGTCTTCCAGGAAGAGGGTAAGCTGGAGACGGGTCACAGTGATGGTTCAGCAGGCAAGGATGCTTGGCTGCTACCAAGAACCAGGCTGGTCAGGATCCTGATACACAACTGGTAGATACATCCTGATTTATCAGCTCAGGCCTGCCTTGAGGCGTGGCAAAGACAAGTGGCGTCCTCTCAGGGCAGTTGTAAGTCATCTCAGATAGGCAGAAGGGCTGAGATGACTGATGTCAGAGCCAAAGATGGTCTCCTGGAAGGTGACTTTGGGGTGGGGAGTTGGCCAAGACATCCAAGGGGGCAGAAGGCAGAAAACGTAGTTTCAGGGTTGGCGACTGCTACAAGCTACACTGGGTATTGAGGCTGCAGGATCCCTGTCTGGGCCTGGGTCTCAGTCACGGGGCAGTGGAGCAGCTGGAGCCATACTGGGTGTGCTGCACACCTGCCTGCAGAGCACCCTAAGGGTGAGCAGAGTGCTCAGGTGTAACAGCTGTAGTCACCCTCAAAGAGCGTGGGTATCCAGGTGGTAGAGGGTGGGAGGGACTGATGGCTACAGGATGGAGGCTCTGCACTGAGCAGTATAGAGCAGCTGCAGGCAAGATGGAGGCACTGGAAAAGACGGCCCTCTTCTGAGGTCATAGGGCTCTGAGGAGTCAAAAAGGAATTCTGGAGTTGAGATAAGGGCATGGTAGGCCACTGTGTGTGCCACAGACACCTAGGATACATAACCTTGACCATTGGGAGCTGAGGTGGATCATGGAGACACAAGTGTAACCATGTGGCTGAGGGTACAAGTGGCCAGGAAAACCTCAGGGAAGTCCATGACCAAGACGGCGAAGTGAGGGGTTCCCCTGGTGTGGTGCCGTCCCCGGGCTAGACGGCACTGCTTCCAGGAGTGGAGGGGAGTCTTGTCTAGATGCAGGAAACTGTAAGATGGCAGGAACGACAGGTGCCCGATAGTCCTTTTATGTGTGTGTGTTTGCCTGAGTGCATGTATGTGCACCACATGTATGCAGGTGTCCTTGGAGACCGGAAGAGAGCATAAGATCCTTAGGAACTGGAGTTAGAGGCAGTTAAGAGCCCCTTGTGTGGATGCTGGAAATGGATCCTGAATCCTCTCAAAGAGCATCAAGGGCTCTTTGACTGCTGAGCCGTGCCTCCAGCCCTGTGCTGTCTTATATTCTTGAAGTACTAGGAGGCCAGTGGGAGTAGGCAGGACATAGGGCAGACAGCACAAGGTGCTTGTGGAACGCATATCAGGGAAACCTTTTCCTGTGAGGTGTAGAGGGGAGCCTAGAAAAGGATGAGCTTTCTTAGGGATGAACCCACCAGCTCCCAAGCCACATCCAGCTCCAGTGAAGTCATTGGCACTGCTACTTGCCAGAGGTGCTCCAGATGCTGGGCTGCAAAAGAAGGCTCAGCAGAAGGATGGAGCCTACATCTTCAGAGTCCAGGAGTTTGCAACAGGGGAGGTAGTGAGTCAGTTGGAGGTCAGTAGTGTGCTCCCAGTGCCCAGCGTGTGTGTCGTGGGTGTGGAACAGGCAGGCACACGGGTTCCTGGGGGCATGGAAGGTGACTCAGTTGTGACCCTGTCCATCCAGCGGTGACAGATGCCCTGCGGGCACCGGGCAAGATCTCTGGCTGTAGTGGAACCAGGAACCTGCATGACAACCTGTCGGATCTTCGTGCCCAGGTGGCAGCCAACCAGAAGGGCATCCAGCTGGTGGGCGAGCTGATCGGGCAGTATGGCTTGGATGTGGTGCAGGCCTATATGGGTCATATTCAGGTGGGCCTGGGAGCATAATGGGACAGTGTCGTGGCTCCAAGGTAGCGGGGCCACCCCGCAGGTGGCATGGCTGGCCTGAACCTCATTCCTGCTAGGAAAATGCTGAATTAGCGGTTCGAGACATGCTTCGGGCTTTCGGAGCTTCCCGGCAGGCCCGGGGCCTGCCCCTCGAGGTATCTGCAGAGGATCACATGGATGACGGCTCCCCGATCCGTCTGCATGTTCAGATAAACCTGAGTCAGGTTAGTGTGCGAGGGCAGTGGGGATGGCACAGCTTCTGGGGTGTGACCAGTTGCTGAGGGTCACACCTTTCTTCCTTGTGGGCAGGGCAGTGCAGTGTTTGACTTCAGCGGTTCCGGGTCTGAGGTGTTCGGCAATCTCAACGCCCCGAGGGCCATAACACTGTCAGCTCTCATCTATTGCTTGCGCTGTCTTGTGGGCCGTGACATCCCACTTAACCAGGTTCGTAGGGGTGAGGTCACCCTGAGGTTTGCCTGAAGACAAAGGCAGCCCAATAGAACAGCCTAGGGTGGTAGAATTTTTATCTGAATCTGAGTGGTACCCATCCCTAATTAATCACCCTGTTCATTCACCAGGGTTGCCTGGCTCCTGTGCGTGTAGTAATTCCCAAAGGCTCCATCTTGGACCCATCCCCAGAGGCAGCAGTGGTGGGCGGCAACGTGCTCACATCTCAGCGAGTAGTGGACGTCATTCTGGGGGCTTTCGGGGCCTGTTCAGCCTCTCAGGTGTGGTGGAGCAAAGGTCTGGGAGCTGCTGGAAAACAGGGTGGTAGGGGTGGATACCCACATTAACAAAATACTGTTATATGCTTCTGTCAGGGCTGCATGAACAATGTGACCCTGGGCAATGCCCGTATGGGATACTATGAGACGGTGGCTGGTGGTGCGGGCGCAGGACCTGGCTGGCATGGGCGCAGTGGTGTACACAGTCACATGACTAACACACGTATCACGGACCCGGAGATTCTGGAGAGCCGGTGAGCTGAGCAGTCAGTGCTAGGCAATTGATCTGGGAGATGAGTCCTCTGCTCATTTGCTGTGCTCTTTACCTGCACAGGTACCCAGTTATCCTGCGCCGCTTTGAGCTGAGGCCAGGCTCTGGGGGCCGAGGCCGCTTCCGGGGAGGTGACGGTGTTATCCGAGAGCTGGTCTTTAGGGAAGAGGCGCTGCTGTCCGTGCTCACCGAGCGCCGGGCCTTCCAGCCTTATGGCCTCTACGGTGGGTGACTCCCCAGCCCTTTACGGCCTCTTTTGCCCTGTCGCTGCCTGCCACCTCAGGATCCCATCTCTTGCCCCTACCTCCCTTGACCCCCATCTCCTTGTTTCCTCCTCCTGTAGGGGGAGAGCCTGGTGCACGGGGCTTAAACCTCCTAATCAGAAAGGACGGACGCACGGTGAATTTGGGCGGGAAGACATCTGTGACCGTGTACCCTGGGGTAAGAGACGCAGCCTGTGTGGTAAACATCAGAGATGCAAAAATTTTAATTTGGCTAGGGTGCCTGTGTAGTGGCCTCTGTGATCTTACTGGGACAAGGCCACACCTGTGTTGAACCTGCTCTTCTTCACAGGACGTGTTCTGCCTTCACACACCCGGCGGTGGGGGCTACGGAGACCCAGAGGACCCAGCGCCACCTCCAGGTTCACCCCCGCTCTTTCCAGCCTTCCCAGAGCGCGGCAGTGTATATGAGTACCGCCGTGCCCAGGAAGCTGTGTGAGTGTCCCCCAATAAAGATCCTTCAGTCGCACGGTTATTGGGATTAGCTCGTCATGGTGGTCTTTTTCGCTTGTTGTCCCTTTGTCTGTGTGCCAGAGTCAGGAGCACACAACTTGAAGCTTCAGGCCCACAGCTAAGTGGTCTGTGAGCCCAGCCAGCGCAGTACTGAAAGTCACCTGCTCCACTTCCTGCGGGGCAGGCGTCAAGTTGAGAGCTGTTTGCAGTCTGAGCAAGCCCAACTGCCCCCAGCTCCGGCTCTTACTGGACTTAGGCGACTCCCAGGTACTCCGCGGTAGGTGATATAGTCCAGGCGCCGACCCTGCCAGGATTTATCTGAGTGAATTCCACTAGGGGGTCCTGCCAGGTAGAGGCGGCGCCCTTTTTCTTCCTCCAGGGCCCTAGGAGAGGCACAGCATCACTGAGGCTAGGGCAGTTCCTCCCAGATGACCTGCCTGGGCTCATTCCACTTACCTCCGAAGCATCTCTGGGGAGCTGGCAATGGTGT
>LOJH01038615.1:4063-15012 GCA_001685095.1 Ellobius talpinus | reverse complement strand
CTATGAACATAGTTGAACAAATGCTTTTGTAGTATGATAGGGTGTCTCTTGGGTTTATTTTTCTTTTTCCAGAAATGTATCAACATTCTTTGGATAAGAATGCCTGTAGAAAACAATTTGGGAAATGCTATTTTCATGTAATACATAGATCATTTTTAGTACTTTAGACACATATTTGGAGAAGCTGTAAAACCATAGGCTGGATCATATGTGATTAGTAAAGGTCTCTCAGCACTTTATGTGCAAGAAAAAGTTCACTACAGCATTATGTATTTTACCCTTTCTTTCTTTGATTTTTCAATTTGTGCAATCTTTTAAACATTTTCTATATCACACCTGTGAAAGAGCTGCATCCATATATACAGACCCATATAAGTGGAATGAGAATGAAATGAAATTGTGAGGCCAGCACAAATGAGAATGTAAATGCACTTGTAATTGGAGGTTGTAATTGAAATCCTCACAATGGGAGACTTGTTCGTAGATGTTCATTTTCAATAGGTAGGAAGAAAGAAGTGACCCACCTCTGTGAGTGCAGCTGTGTTTAAGACTATATATCACCTTCTCATGGAAAGTGAGACTTAAGAAGGCAGAGGGGTCAAATTGGCAACATCTTTCAAATGTGGTACACCACTTTATAAGGAGTGACCTTCATTGTCATCATGACTCCATGTGTGTGGCCATAGACTATGTATTTTGATGTGTTGTATCTACTTGAATATAAAAAACAACACAAAATGAAAACCAGCAAAACAAAACTTTTCTTTAAAAAGGATAATCCAAAAAAATAAAAATAAAAAATAAAAATGAGACCTACACAGAGAACTCTCAACAGACAAATCTCAAACGAAAGAAAGGCACTTAAGGAAATGCTCAACATCCTTAGCCATCAGAAGAATGCAAATCAACTCTGAGATTTCATCTTACACCTAACAGAATGGCCAAGATCAAAAACTCTGATGACAGTTCATGCTGAAGAAGATGTGGAGTAAGCCTAACACTCCTCCTTTGTTGGTGGGAGTGCAAATTTGCACAGCCGCTTTGGAAATCAGTATGGCAATTTCTCTGAAAATTAGGAAACAATCTACTTGAAGACTCAGCAATACTGCCATTGGGTATATGCACAAAGAATGCTAAATCATACCACAAGGAAATGTGCTCAACCATGTTCATAGCAGCACTATTTGTAATAGCCAGAATCTGGAATCTAGATGTCCCTCAACCAAAGAATGGGTAAACAAAATGTGCTAAATTTACACAATAGACTAAAACAGCAGCCAAAACTAATGACATCTTGAAATTTGCATGCAAATGGATGGATCTAGGGGAAAAACACATTAGTGAGGTAACCCAGACCCTGAAAGACAAATATAATTAATATGTACTTACTCATAAATGGCTTCTAGACATAAAGCAAAGAGAAAACCAACCTACTTTCCACAACCCCAGAGAAACTAGACAACAAAGAGGACCCTAAGGGAGACAGGTGGATCTACTTAGAAAGGAGGAAAGGACAAGAACTCCTGAGTAAATAGGAAGGTGGGAATCACAGGATAAGGTAAAAGGTGAGGAGGCAGAAGGGAGTGGAGCAAAGAAAAATGTATTGGTCAATAAAAGCAATAAAAAGAGATGTATTTAGTAGTCTACATTTTGCAGAAAAACATTAAAATCTTGACATACTTCTTAGTAACATCATAGATTATTAGAAAAGTGGAAATACTAAATACAATAAGAAAGAAAACACAATTTTTATCCTATTGTCTCTCATTGGCTATCTTATGCAGAGTGGGTTCAGGCTCTGTAGTTTAGAATTTGCCATATATTTTAGAAATAATCCTTTGAAAGTGACGTGTCATTTCACAAGTTGGAGAGGTCTTTTTTTAAGCACATGCCACAGCATTAATGCACTTTCAGAGTTAAATTATAGTCAGGGGCAAAGAAGTAGAGTGGTGATTGAGAAGAATGGGTTTATAACTCTGAACAATACTGTTCCAACAGGGACTGGTGTAAGCATGAAAGCACACAGTCAATAAGTGCATCCTCTTTCCCTTGGCAAGGTAACTGTTTAAACACGTGTTACCTTCCTTACAAACACAACACGAGAAACATTGTTTATGTGGTTGATGTTTTGCTATGATACACATGATCCCTCCCTAGCAGTCATTTAGCGTCATTTTTCAATTGTTTTTCATAGTTTTCATCCTTGACTTCACTTTGAGCACCAGAAGTTCAGGTTCCTAGGACTTGAGGAAGAAAACGAAGAGGAGGTCTCATGGTTGTTCCCTTTCAGCGTCTAATCCTGTAGACTGAATGCTCTCTTCAGTTGCTCTGTGCATGTGTTTCTGCCCTTCCATCTCCCTCCCTAACAGAGATTGGGGAGGGCACAGAATTCTCTGTTTCATTTTGGTGCTTGGTACTGAAAGAATTGAATCTACAGTAAGCAATCATTCTAACCGAAAACAGAGGAGAAAGAACAATTGTAAGCCAGAGGCTGTATTTTTGGTTCAATCACTTTCAGTGCAAAATAAGCCCATTTATTTTAGTTTTGGTGGGGAGCAGCGAAATTTGATCCACCTGAGTGATGTCTCAAGAATCTGCTCTCCCCTCTGTTTCCTGCCATGTCCCCACACTCCTCTCGTTTTCTCATGTGAAACAGATGTCCTGCTTATAGGCCTCCTACTTGATTTTTTTCCCCTTTTCCACTGGGAGCAGATGAGCCCACAACCTTCCTCCCCAGTCCTGAGCTTAATGATTTGCATACAGAACAACCCAGCAGCTGCCTGCCCTGCCTGATCAGGGTCTGGCTCCTTCTGAGGAATCCAAACACTTCTTTCAGCAGTGTTGGATTTCACCGTGCTTGAGGCTTCAAGAGTCACTTTGTGAAATCTCTTAACTTCTATTCCTGGCAGTCCTGAAGTTCGGAGGACTCCTTTTCAGGGTTGACTATAAAAAAAAAAAAACCCTGGAATCAACACTTTTTTTTTGAGACATCATTTGCTTTCCCCCTAACCCTAGAGTTTCCATCATGTGTGGAGAAGGTTCAAGCAATATAGGAACTTAGCAGACAGTGGCAGGTACCAGGGTGTGGCTGCCACTGTCTCCCTTTCTCTTCCAGTAGAAGGAGCCACCTTCCAAGGAGGGGAGGGGGGCAGAGGGGGATTGAGATTGGAGCAGGCAATAAGAAGAGGGAGGGAAGGGGGCGGACGCCGGGGGAGCCCAAAGCCAGCCTGCCAGGCTCAGTCTCACACGCGCGCCCGCGCGCCGCCACTGTTTGTACACAGTGCGCTCTTGGCCTGAGGCTCGCTCCCCTCCAGCTTACGCTTCATTGTTCTCCAAGTCAGAAGCCCCGCAGCCTCGGCGGCCGCGGCAGCAGCTTGAGCCGGAGTCATTGCTGGCTGCTTCGCCCGCGGTGCGCGCACCTAAGTCGGGGAGCCGGGAACCCAGGGAGCCCTCGCTCCGCCCGCCCGCAGCGCCTCGACCAGGACCCACCCGAAGCGCCCACTGAGCTCCAGTCGCTCTCCAGCGCATCCACCTCCGCGCACCCCANGGGGGGACGACACCCTTTCTCCCGGGGCCATCACTCTTATTCGCCCTTTCGCAAGAATTTGAGCAAGCGCTGCGGGAAGAAGACATCCTCTTGAATCTCTGACAGGGGCGGGGTCTACTGCTGTTCTGCAGGGCCACCTATCCTACAGTGCCCTCCACTAGGACCTGGACCTTTCCGGGTCACGTCAGGAATCATGAAGCGCCTGGTAGCTGTCTGGCTTCTGGTTGGACTCAGCCTCGGTGTGCCCCAGTTCGGCAAAGGTGAGGTGACTGGGCAGGGGTCGCTGGATGCGGGACGGGCGGGAAGCGCCTTTTGGAAATGCCGCTCAAGCGACCACAGTGGGTCTTCAGTGCGTGCTTGGAGTGGGGAGCGCCACGGAGGAGGCGACGCACCCTGGATACCCAGAGAAAGTGCTTGCAAAGTCCGAGTAGAGTGCCCCAGGCTGAGTCTGGGAAGAGGGTATGATCTAAAAACCAAGATTGAAGGGTGGGAGGGGGCTATTCATCCTGGACTTCCTTTGCCACTGATTTCTCTGCAGGACCCTATTGCTGGTCGACGACAGTGAGTAGGGCTGTGATAAGACCTGGCAGGATCAAGTGTGTCAAGTGTGCGGGGCCATCATCCAGTTGGTGCTCAAACAGCTTGGATAACCGCAGGGCGGTAGTGTGGTTGCAGTGCTCTGGCGCAGGGCGGGGGCTAAGGGGGGTCTCTCAGCCTGGACCCGATACTGAGAGTTTGTGCTGCCAGTGAGATGGGGAGAGGTCTGCTCACTCACTGGCTTCCTTTCTCCCCCTTCCTGCTCCTGGGCGCGTGACATCAATTACAACAACTCAACAACTCCCCTCTCTTCTAACCCCCAGGGGGCCTGAGCATTATGGTGCACTCTTTTCTATAACTCTTGGTTACAGACAGCTGTAAGGTGCCAACCAACCTTCATGTGGCCCTAGCCCCGGAGCCGAAAAGTTGTTCGGAATGGTCTGCCTATGCCTTTTATGGCTAAGCATACACGAAATTTCCTATTTCGTGTAAATATGAACCAGCAAATAAAACAACATTTTAAAAATGCAGGACTTCAGTGAGTCTCCTGCTGAGTTGTCTCAGTGACTTTCAGGTCCTGTGAGACATTAAGCTTTGTAAATACAAAATCTCATCAGAACCTTACCAGCAGGTACTGACTTGGAGCCAGGAACCCACAGAGAGAGGAGAGGGGGTTCCCAGATATGGGGTGTCTGTGCCTCTCTGTGTTCACGGAGACAGTCTGCCCTTCTGAGAGATCCATATGTAAGATAGTCCTCCACAGACAGCGTTAAGTGGAGAGCTGCATACACTACAAGGGTCTCAAACGCTGTGGCTCTAGAAGTATTAGGGATAAAAAAATGCGTTGACTGGAATCCCTTTGAGATTAGACTAGGCATTGCATGGATATTGTATTACACCCTTACACCACCGATGTGCTGTAGACTCTTAGGGAACTGTGCTCCAGAAATCTGTGTTGAGGGCCAAATGCCCTCTTAGCCTTCAGGACTCAGGGGGTGGCTAGTTCAGGTCTTTTTAATTCCCTACAATGTGGCCCTTGCCCGCCCCCTGAGTGTAGGAGTGAGTGTGAGATCTCTTTTTGCTTCTGTTTTCCAAAAGGCCCAGATAGTTACCTCTTAGAGGTAGCCACTCCAGTGAAGGATAGCGTATGGAAATGATTCTGGAGTAGGTCGCCAAGTCTCCAGTGGTAAGGAAAAGAAAAGGCTCCCAAAGCTGCTATTTTTCCTTTCTTTTATTTATTTTTTTTTGTCTGGATTCCTTCTGCACTTTGGTGCCTGAGCTGTAAGGGAACTGGGAAAGCTGAAAGGACTCCCCTCTCCTCCTTCTATCCCCCCTCCATTCCCACCCCAAACACTCTCTCTCTCTTTCTCTCTCTCTCTCTCTCTCTCTCACGCACACACACGCACACACACGCACACGCACACGCGCACACATACACAGGCACACACTCACAAGCACCTACAAGGTGCCTCTGCCCCTATCTGACCCACATCAAAGGTGACAAGAATGCTAGAGGACCTAATGAGTGACTGTGTTTGTCAGATGACTTCTAGTTGCTAGAGTTGTGCTGTCTTGAAGATGCCCAACCCACGGAGGGCACAATTTAAGCCACCAGTCAAGTGGACCATGGAGGTGCTGCCTAGGCTTTCCAATTTGATCCTCTAGACAAAGCTCCTGCAACCTATTGCCTACATTCTTTAGCAGACTTGTCCTTCATAAGCTACCCTATGGGTGGAGGAGGAACGCTTCTGGGAAAGAAACAATCGTTTTGCCTTAGCTCTTTCTGTTAAACTTGTCCCTCTCTGATTTTTTTTCCAGACCTCTGCAGAAGGCAGAGCTGAGCTTGCCTGGTGGTTCAAACAATTAAACTTTTGGAAAACTTACTGAAGCTAGTGTTAGCACTGAATTTTACTCCTCTTTTTTTACCCATCCCCCATCATGTATCTATAATTTATCGAATGTCTTATAAGAAGTAGTGTTTTCCCTTTGTGTGGATTCCAGTTTACAGGCACTCATGCCCGGAACTTGATAATGGTGGGTAACTCCTTTTATTAGTAGTCTTTAGTTTAAAATTAAACCAATGGATCAGTCAGATTGAATATTTTATTAACTCCTAAATTATTCATTATAGTGTATTGCTTAAAAAATCCAATAACATGCATACAGTTGCAGCAAGCACGTGACATATTATGCAACCTGTCCCTGTGCCTGCAGTTTGTGCCTGGAGTATTTAGGCAAGCGGCACAATCTAAAAATTTCTAGATATGCCCTAAATGCTATGAATCATTGGCATTTTCATTTCCATCTTTTAATCAATGGTGATCTTAGTTAATTCTACATAAGAAGAAATTAATACCTGAAGAATCTCACTCCGGATGATACTAGGCTTCTGTGATTAACATAGTGACATTTAAGCTGAAATAACAGGTTTCTGTGGGGATTTTATTATTGCACTTTGGGTCTTCATCACTTAATTTGCATGGCCATTAACTTTATACTTTAAGAAATAAGTGCTTTATCATATTCAAGGTGAAACATTTTAAATTAATTTTAAAATATTATAACGAAAGTAACAGTTAAGTGAACATGTTCTGCTGTGACAGTTTGAAACCCATGTCTGGGCTGTGCCAGGCAATGCCATGAGATAAAAGAGCTTCACCTTTGGTGCTAAGAAAGTTCTTTATTTCTTAAATGTTTCCTTACATTTCAAATCTATTTTGTCTAGAACTATTTATGATTTGAGAAAATATGTACAATAAAATGGGGAGGTGAAATGAAATAGTTTGTCCTTCCTTCCTTGATCTTAAAGTTACAAAGATTTCTCCCAATAAGCAGATCTAGTGCTTTTCTGAACACTACCTTAAATTAAAATGCTTGTATTTTCATTAAGTATTATAAGATGAATGTCTCTATAACATTAGAATCTAGTGGATTCAATGAATATTTTAATAAAGTTAACTGATCTCTCTAGGTTATGATTTTTTATGAATCATTAAAATCTAGCAATATACAGGATTAAAATATACTTGATTATAATAAAAGAACAAGGCTACTAAACACCACCACAAAGCATGCTTTATGGGTTTTTGTGCCTAAATTACTCCAAACTCTTACTTCCTCACCATTTATTATAACATTGTTAGTTGACTAATTTATTTTTGAGATGTTTCAGCCTTTAAATGGGTGCTAATAATAGTATTAACTGTATATGCAACCACTTTGTGTACATTCTGTAGGGCTTTGGAGAGTTTTCTAAACCATAAGAAAGTAGTGCTGTGGTATTGATTACTGCACACACTTGCAGGTTCTATAGCTTTGAGTGTGATTTATGGTATAACAGTTTTATCATATCTTTGCCAATATAGGCTCCTGGGCTCAGTTCAAGCCAGAAATTAATTGAGAGTGGAGGGTTTTATGGGAAGATTTGAATGGAGCAAAGGGAATGGGAAGGATGTGGTTACAACTTTCAAAAACATAATCTCATCTCAAAAGCAAAAATAAATAAATAAATTAAAAGGGTAAAATGTGAAAAATAGGTAACATTGCAGGTATACAATTTGTACTAAAAATTTCTATCATAGCTATCAATTTGCTCTTTTTATTAGCTAACTAGTTTGAAATTTGGTACATTCCTTTAAAGCTATAAAAGCAGCCATGCTCTTCTTATTATTGAGATTTTCACTGTGATTTTTAGGAAGAAGCCTAGCATATTTCCTCCTGGCTTACACCTTTTCACAGCCTGTGCAATGACAGGGCCGCCTCCCTAATCAAAGTAAAAACATTTCTGAACAAATTTAAAGGAAGGCCATTGTGAAGTGCAGATAATAATTAAAAGGTTTTGTGTAGTTACTATGGATGCTAAAAATCACCACTTAATTGTTTCTGAATATATGTATAAAAATGGTTGATTCCATAGTTGTGGAAGGGAAAAAATTGAAATCCACTGTGCCCTCACCAGCAGGTGTCAGAATAATCAATGCAGATATTTTTTAAAGACCTTTGAAAGCAAAAGAAGTAAATAAAATGTATTAGTCTGCAAATCTACATAAAATACTTTATATTGTCTATGAAACAAATGATATTTCTCAACAGTCCTTGAGAAAGACAGAAAGGGGTAATTTGTCAGGAATGATACCATTACCTGTAGAATTTTTTTCTTAGAGACACAGGTGCCACAAACAAAAATTTTACACTTTGGGGAACCCATTACTTTTCCAAGATGTCTGTTAGTTCCTTCCAAGGAAATAGACATAGAATGTGGATGGACTTGTGGCCAAACAATTATTCTTGGAATGTCTAGCATGACTTCTAAGTTTCCTCTTCATGCCTACTCTAAGTTTCATATGTATACGTCCTGTTCTGCTATACCGATTTACATGTATTTGCACATTCGTCTGTCTTTGTACACATCTGTTATGTGGAAAATCCCGAGTGCCTATCCTTTTTCTGCAGTGATGCCTTTGCAGAGCTTGCAATTCTTTAACTAATATAAATAATATGGCCAAAGGGGACTAAATACAGGTAGATTAGTCGTTGTCTTTATACCTTTCAGGCAGTTATTAATACATATAATATGGCTATTATATAGTGATGCCTATAAGTTACTCAAAATTATTTTTAATTTATATTTATCAAACTTTGTCCATTTTCATCTGCTGATATATCCTTTAAATCTGTATTACATATTCACTATTTATTATATTATTGCTATTAGTTATGTCAAGATTTTATGTGGTCATTAACATGCCAGATCTCTTTTCAGTGGCAATATTTCTGTGCTAACATTTCCTAAAGTCAGAAAGAATATGCTCAATTCTGTCTCTCCCATTTTACTTTTTTCTTCTCCTTCCCACTTCTTTGGTGGGTTGTAACCAGAACACAACATTCAGGATAAAATCAATTTGACCTTTCTTCATCATTATTTAAAGACTGTACAGTTACAAAACACTATGATTTTGTCATTTTTATTTTTGGAAGAAAAATGAAAATGATAGCACAGTGCCCTCTTTCTCGATCCCTGAGATTTATAACAGTGACTATCAATTAGTATCTGAATTGAAGAACAACTCAAGGGTTTTATTGCTCACTTTGATCACAAAGTCTTGCCTAAAACTATCAACTGGGCAGTTAAACATGTGTGCCTAACAGTGCAGAAGTCACTTACTCACAGCTCCATCCATGGAACACATAGTTAAAAACATAGAGGAAAGAGAAACTCTTGACCACATAGCATAGAATTCACATTTGGGATTTAGATATTTTATTTTTAAAATATGTTTACTTTGACTTTGAAATTCCCTGACTGACTTTTTCATAACCATTTGTGGGTGTAAAAGTGTTGAAGTATTTACACACACACACACACACACATATATAAATGATAAAAATATTTTCTTCAACATGTTTAAGAAATCTGCTTTATGGTGAAGGAGTTAGACATCTGAGAAATATACTTGTTAAGCAACTTATTTTCTCACTATTCTATAGAAAATGAATTTTTTTTTAAAGTTTTACCTAGAATAATCAAATTAAGTTGATAGGAAACAATTTTGCTTTACAGAAAAATTGTCGGTTTCAGAATTCAGATAAGGTGACTTAAAGTTATTGGGCTACATTTCTGAAGACAATGTACTACTGCTTTCCGTTTAAACATGTGCTGATACAGGGGGAGTGACAGTGTTGGTTGTCCAACAGGGATGCCTGTGCATCAGTGAACACAGAGATTTAACTAGAAGAATGGCAGTGAAGACTCTGACACACTACAGCATTTCAGGATGAGATTGTTACTCTGCTGACACACTTCCTCTACTCCTTCTGCTCACTGAAACAGCTCTGTATCCAAGTGACTGATCACTTATTTATTCATAAGTAGGAGGCCCTGGTTTCCTCTCTTGTTACATGAGATGGGCTTAGGTTGGAGGCAATCTTTAGATGGGATTAGGTTGCTGTACAGTCCTGCAGATTTCTGCTTCGTATTTGACAAAGTGGTTTATTTTTAGAATGAAAAATAATCCCTTAAATCCCTTCCTCCACTGAGCTCACGATGACTGTTCTGATTTTGCTCGTACTGGAGATTATGAGGTCAGCCATAGTAAAATGGTTTCCTGACATTTGAGCAAGAAAATCCCAAATAGTCAAGTGGAAACATTAGATTGAAGAATATTTTTTAAAAACAAATGGATCAATTCCCTTTGTTATAATAGTAATGTTTCTGGTTTGAGTATGTCTGTCAATCATAAATATCTATTAATCTTTTGCCAACATATGTTTCTCCAATTGTAATCACATTATTTTTCCTATATATAATATACACATATATATACACATGTGTGTGTATAATCTTGGAATGTTTTATAATAAGAAACAAAAGCAGCTCAACATTCAGATGCTTTAATATTTTTATTCCAAATTCTCATTTATTGATACGATACTCTCTTCACCTTATTGAATTACCATAGCATAGGTGAAACAACAAAACAGCAGTTACAAAAACATCAAAATGGGGTTTTAATGTTTCTTATATTGCATGGATATATCACCCACAACCATACACACTCACTGTTTTTAGAAAGTAAATACACATTTGGCTTTTTATAATTATTATTTTAAATTTTTATTTTATTTTCATGTATATATTTTCTTCACATGTGCATGTGAATTATGTGTGTGTTTGGAGACCACAGCAGCCAAGAGTGGTTGTCAGTTCCCTTAGGACTGACTTAGGGTGAGCTACCACATGGATTCTAGGAACTAAACTGAATCCTATGCAATGACAGCATGGATCTTACCTGCCGAGGCATCTCTCCAGCCTTGTAAGTGCACATTTTAAATAGCACTCTACATACACACACACACACACACACAC
>LOJH01038614.1:2143-15869 GCA_001685095.1 Ellobius talpinus | reverse complement strand
GAGGGTTCTGGGAGTCGCTCAAGCCGCGGTGGGATCCGGTGCTTCTCGCGTACGGCCTTCTGGGATTTGTAGTCCCGCCGGTGCAGGACGGAAGTGCCTGTCCTGGGTGGTGGGGTGTTGTGGGGCGTCTGTGGCCCTTCGCGGTGGTTGCTGGGAAGAGGACGTCGGCCAGAGTTACTGGGGCTGGCTGGGCTCGGCGCTGTGAGGCGGGAGGTCGTTGAAGACCAGGATCCCGCCAGGTGCTCGACGGCGTTCTCCTCGTCCCACGAGCCTGGTGCAGTACAAAATAGGAGAAAAAGCAATTTCTATTACGTAGAAGAAATGCTTGAGCCGTTGATAGGGTCGGGTCCAGGAATAGGAACAAATAACTTGGATTTTGCTATCAGGCCATCATTCCACTCAAGAATATTTAACGGATCTATATGGTCTGTCTGTTTGATACGGTGTTTTCTGATTCTTTGTCTTCAACCTTGACAGGTTTCAGTAAGGTTTTCTTAAGTTTCTGTTTTTTATATTCTTGGCTCTTCTGTTTTTTTTTTTTTTCAAGACAAGGTTTCTCTGTGTGACCCTGACTGTCCTGGAACTCGCTCTGTAGAGCAGGCTGGCTTCGAACAAGGAGATCCATCTGCCTTTGCCTCCTTAGTGCTGGGATTAAAGGCCTGCACCGCCACTGCCTAGCTAAGTTTATTATTCGTAAAGTGCTGTGAACCGTGGCACTGGTATGATTTTGCAAATACTAAAAGGATGAGAAAGTAGCTCACAGATTTCCCCACAGGAAAAGCTAGGGGAAGCTATTTTAGGAAAAAGACTCCGCTGTAAGAAGTTGTGAGTACTTTTCCCCATAGCTGTCGCTGTAAGTTTAAATGCATGGATGATGTGGTGGATGCCTAAATACCATTTGCATGTTATGTGAAATAGTTTCTTCCCCAGGGTTACGTGATCCGTTACTGACCTCTGTAAAAGTGAATCTGTGGCAAAAGCCAGTAGCCCAGTTAGCTTTGCTATGTAAATGAGGACAGTCTTGCTGCACCTAGGTGCTGGGCTTACAGGTTGAGGACACCAAAACCAGCTACAAGTGAACAGAACATTTTCACATATGTTTTGTTTAAGGGGTTCCTGAACAATATTTTTTTTAACTTTAAAGAAATAGCGTGTGCGTGTGTGCGCGTGTGTTCACATTCTGAGCAGTAGCTCAGTAGTAGAGCACATTTGCACGGTACTTATCTACAGTCTCTAACCATGGGGGTGGGTGCGGACAGTTGACCTGTTTCCTAATCCAGATTTGTAAAGACAAAAAGAAAATTGGCTGTGGGGCTTGCTCCAGCCTGACAGACAGCCCATGCTGGATCCCAGATTCCACACAGAAGGGGAACGAACCCTGCATGCTGTCCTCTGACTTCCACACCTGGCTGAGATGTACAAACACAAAATCAATGTCAAAAAATGTTTTAAGTGTCCTACAGTTCTGAATATTTAGCTTTTATGTATATGTGCACCATGTGTCTGCTTGGTGCATAAGGAGGCCAGAAGAGAGTTCTGGGGTGCTGGAATCAAATCTGGGTCCTCTCCAAGGGCAATTAAGCATTCTTACTTGTTGAACCAATTCTTCAACCCCAAGGGTTCAGAACATCTGGAGAACACTGCAGTCGATGGAGTCTTACGTGGGTTCTTTGGGTTATTAAATTACCTTCTGTTGACTTCATGTCACAGACTGGCAATCTTTTTCTGGAAAAGGCCAGATAGTAAATATTAAGTTGTTTTAGATCTTAGCTGAAATTGTCAAACCCTGTCAACTCTTCCATTATTGCCTGAACTATGATTAAATGTAATGATTTATAGATACAAATTTAAAAAATATGGGGCTGGAGAGATGGCTCAGTGGTTAAGAGCACTGACTGCTCTTCAAGAGGTCCCAAGTTCAATTCCCAGCACCCACATGGTAGCTCCCAGCTGTCTGTAACTCCAGTTCCAGGGAATCTAACACACTTACACAGATACACATATAGGCAAAAACCAGTGCACATAAAATAAACCATTTTTTTATTAAAAGTTTTTTTTCATTTTATGTGTGTATGTATATGTGTGTGTAGGCCTGCACATGTCATGTCACACTTGTGGAGGCCAGAGAATAACAGAAGAAGTAAGTTCTCTCCTATGGAATGCTGGTTATCAGAGTCAAGTCATCGGGCTCGGCAGCAGGTGCTGCCGTTTCCTGGAGTGGCCTTGCTGGCCCTAGACAGATACATCATATTTTCCTGTCATAAAATGTTTCTATGCCTTTTAGCAATTTAAATTTTTACACTACTCTTACTATGGCTAGTGTAAGTTTTTACACTACTCTTACTATAGGCAGCAGGCTAGATTTGGTAGCATTTCAGTCAATATAAACTATTGACTGAAATTTTTAATCCAGTAAAAACAATTTTTTTTTCTGCTGCTTTCAAATATCTTGGGGTATTCGGTAATTTATGTGTTTTTTATTTCTTATTCCTTAGGAGTACCTTTGAGGAAAGCAGAGTATTTCTGTCAGTACGGTCTATATCCTGCCTCGGCTGCCTTTTCTTGAAGGATTGTAACAGGATGTCTGCACAGTCGGTGGAAGAAGATTCAATACTTATAATCCCAAATCCAGATGAAGAAGAAAAAGTTCTGAGAGTGAAACTCGAGGAGGACCCTGATGGTGAGGAGGGATCGAGCGTTTCCTGGAATCGTCTCCCTGACCCAGAGGTTTTCCGACAGCGGTTCAGGCAGTTTGGATACCAGGACTCACCAGGTCCCCGAGAGGCTGTGAGCCAGCTCCGAGAACTTTGCCGTCTGTGGCTCAGACCAGAGACACACACAAAGGAACAGATACTGGAGCTGGTAGTGTTGGAACAGTTTGTTGCCATCCTACCCAAGGAGCTACAGACTTGGGTTCGAGAACATCACCCAGAGAATGGAGAGGAGGCAGTGACCGTTCTAGAGGACTTGGAGAGTGAACTTGATGATCCTGGACAGCCGGTGAGCATGTCTGCCTCATTTTTCCCAAGTCAGAAACACTCATATAGCAGTAGGCAAACTGCGATTAGCTTCTTTTGACTAAAGTAAACTTATGTCTGTGCCTCCCTCCTGTTCATTTGCCACTCTGCAGTACCTGTGCTGCTCTGTAGTTGGAATTTTCTTTCTGCCGCCAAACAGCTCCCAAATGAAGACACGGAGACATTATTAATTATGAGTGTTCTTTTGATTTAACCTGTTTCTGTTCATCTATGTTGTGCCGCAGGGCTTTTTACTTTTCTTTTCATTCTGTATGTCCTACTTTCCTGCTTCCTTCCTGTCTGGCTGACTAGCCCTTGGTGTTCCCCTATCATTTCCTTTTCTTCTCTGAGCCTAAATCCCTCCTCTTACTTACTCTCCTGCCCAGAAGTTCCTTCCACCTATACCTCCTCCCTCGCTGTTGGCCATTCAGCTTTTTATTAAACCAATCAGGTGCCTTAAGCAGGCAAAGTAAAACAGCAGCACATGTTTACATGACATAAACAAATGCTACACATCTTTACATACTTAAACAAATACAACACTGCATAGTTTAACAAATATTCTGCAACACTGCTCTGCTGTCTAGGACTTTGTATCACATTTTTTGTGATGTCTCTTATGTGCTTAGTATCAAAATTCCTTCTTAACCAAACTAACCTTGTTTTCAGGTTTCTCTCCGCCGGCGGAAGCGGGAAGTGCTTGTAGAAGAGACGTCTCAAGAAGACGCTCAGGGATTATCAAGTTCGGAGCTTGATGCTGTAGAGAACCAGCTCAAGTGGGCATCCTGGGAACTCAGCTCTCTGAGGCACTGTGGTGAGGACCAGAACTCTATGTGGCGGGCTTTTCCCAGAGTCCTTTGCTTGTTTTTTGGAGAAACACTTTTAAGCTGCTGTTTAGAAATTGCCATGCTGTGAAGAGCCTGACTTTCCTGGTAGCCGACTCAATGGCCTCAGGAGTTTTTACTCCTCAGTTTTAGCATCTCTAGCTTTTCTTTCATGATGACTGCCCGTACAGGGGCTTCAGTCTGCCTGATTCTGCGCCAGTGTCTGTTTCATACATGGTATCTGCTGTCTGCTGTGTGCTCTCTTGTTCTTGGTCTCCTGCCTAACTGTATTAATACGGTGAACTTACTTGAAGTCTCCTTCAACCTTTTTATTTTATTACTTGAATTACTTCCTAAAATTTCAGCTATTTCTGGTTTTTTTTTTTTGCTTCAATATTTTACCTCTTTTTAATTAAGAAACTTTCCCCCGTTTTTTAATTTATGTGTATGGGTGTTTTGCCTCCATGTGTGTCTGTAGCATGTGCATGCTAGTGGTCCTTGGAACTCAGAAGAGGAAGTCAAATCCCCTGGAGCTGGAGTTACAGATGGTTGCGAGCTACCACGTGGGTGCAGGGGATTAAACCTGGGTTCTCTGGAAGAGCAGCAGTGCTCACTGGGCCATCTCTGCAGACCCCTTAAGAAGCTTTTTAAAACGATCTTTTTTTTTTTACATTTTTAGGGTTTATTTAACTTTTATGTGCATTGGTGTGAAGGTGTCAGATCCCCTGCAACTGGATCTTCAGACAGTTGTGAGCTGCCATGTGGGTGCTGGGAATTGAACCCGGGTCATCTGGAAGAGCAGTCATTGCTCTTAACCACTGAGCCATCTCTCCAGCCCCTAAAACGATCTTTTAAATAAAAAGTATGTGTGCTTGTGTGTGAGGATGTGCATGTGAGTGCAGGTACTCAGGGCAGGGGAGAGCACTGGATTCCCTGGAGTAGTCGGTGGTTAATGAGCCTCACAGTGAATATGCAGGGAGCTGAACTTGGCTTTTTTGCAAGAACTGTATGTGCTCTTAACCACTGAATCATCTCTACAGCCCTCTAGAACTTAAAAAATAAAAATAAAAAACTCAGAAATGAGACAAGGGTAAACTCTTTACTTTTTCCTAAGTATTTATTCAAATAAATAGGCTCCCAAGCTATAATATGGCTTAAATGCAGAAATATCAAAGTATAATTGTAATAATTCAGATTTTTTGTTTCCACTATACTGGAACTTAATGCTGTGTACTTGTTTATATGACCTAGGATACTAAACTTGCTGTGCTGGTGTTTTGTTTATAGGAAGTTTGTTTGAGAGTGCTTTAGGAGTCAGTCTTTGAGGTAGATGGAGATAACGTTGGTTTGCCACACATTAGGACATGAGCAGGTTTTCTTCCTGTGTGAGGGGATGGTGCTGTAAATCAGAACTGAGGCAGAGGTGCGATCTGCTCACTGCTGTGGTTTTCCCTAGCTCGTGGGATGTTGTTCAGTGTGCTCTTTGGAGGTGTACTTTCATGGGCCAAAGCTGTTCCCTTCCTAAATTTTAGGATGGCTTTCCATGGCTTTCCATTTTAGCAGTCTGGCCGCTTTCACGTTCAGAGAGTTCCATTTATTTCATGTCACATGTCCTCACTTGCCCTTCATACTTGACCTACCCGTGGTGGCGTCCATCTTTGGCCACTGTCGAGTGCTGCTGCTCACCGTAGCCCTGTTATACAGTGCGGCCTACGCTTCAGGGATCTGTCGCTGAGTCTTTCTTTCCCTGCCTCTGAGCAGGCAGTGCTGCCACTGTAAAATGGAGACGCATCTCACTCAGACTTAAAAGGAACAATGTTTCTAGCTGTGTGACAGCAAATTGGGGGGGAGCTTCTTCAATGAGGAGCTTTTCATTTATGGTGTGCTGAAGTTCTGAGTGGCGCGGCTTTAACATGGGCTGCCCTCACTCAGGTCATCCTTGGCTTTTTTGGTTTTATTTTTTCTGGGTTTTTTTTGTTTTGTGTTTTTGTTTGTTTGTCTGTTTGTTTGAGCCTTGGTCTCTGCCTGGTCTGAAGATGCCTGCCTCCTCTGCCTCCTGTGGGTGCTGGAGTCTAAGGAATGTGCCACCACACCTAGTTCTCCACTTTTCCTTATCAGGACTCGTGTTCTGCTTTGAGTTCAGTATTGATTGTGACACATTAACTTATTGCAGCAGCAGCTGTTTGACACCTTTTTGCTATTCCTTCATTTTGATATAATCTCTTAAAAATTGTTTCCTACTGGCCATCATTTTTCCTCCCAAAGTGTCCTTCAGACCTAGCCATATCAATTTGAGTTTTCACTTTTGTTTTATAATCTGTCACCTTTTTGACTATGTTCTATTTAGAAAGTTTTGTGTGTGTATTACATGTATGTGTGTATGTATGTATATGTATGTCATTTGTTCAGTTGCCCAGAGAGGTCAGAAGAGGAAGTTGGGCCCCCTAGACCTGCAGTTGTGATGATGGTTGTGAGCCTCCCAGTGTGGGTGCTGGGAAGTGAACTTGGGTCCTCTGAAGGACCATGTGTTCTTCATGACTGAGCAGTCTCTCTAGCCCCTATGTTAAATTTAGATAAAACCACCGCACACCTTTAATCCCGGCACTTGGGAGACAGAGGCAGTTGGATCTGAGTTTGAGGCCACCCTGGTCTAGAGAATGAATTTCAGGACAGTCAGGGATGTACAGAGAAAAATCAAAAACAAACAAAATAGACAAAATAAAACCTGTGTCGTTTTGTTGTTAGGCCGTTAGCGCATTGGCCTCATCGTCCCCCGTTTTCCTTTTTTGAGAACTGTCGGCCTCATGCACTCATGGATGTGTACGCGGTCTGTTGTTGGTTTGCTTTGGTTTTAGTTCATGAACAACGTTTTGTTTCGTTTTGTTTGTTTGTTTGTTTTTGCCAGGCGTGGTGGTGCATAATTTTAATGCCAACATTAGGAGGCAGAGGTAGGCTGAATTAATTAGTCTATACATAGCAAGTTCCAGGCTGGCCGTGGCTACATAGTGAGACCTTGTCTCAACAACAAATAACCACTTTTTTTCCCCTGTCAAGTTCTTTTCTTTTCACGTAGGAACTGAGTGAGACTTGTATTTTCTTTTATTTCAGATGATGATGTTAGGACAGAAAATGGAGCGCTGGCTCCAAAGCAGGAGATTGCTTCCACTGTGGAATCTCAGGAAGTTCCTGGCACTCTTAATATAGGTGTTCCTCAGATTTTTAAATATGGAGAAACCTGTTTACCCAAGGGCAGATTTGAAAGAAAGAGAAATCCCTCTCGAAAGAAACAGCACATATGTGACGAATGTGGAAAACACTTCAGCCAGGGCTCAGCCCTGATTCTTCACCAGAGAATCCACAGTGGGGAGAAGCCTTACGGATGTGTCGAGTGCGGAAAAGCCTTCAGCAGAAGCTCCATCCTTGTGCAGCACCAGCGAGTCCACACTGGTGAAAAACCTTACAAGTGTCTTGAGTGTGGGAAAGCCTTTAGCCAGAATTCTGGGCTTATTAATCATCAGCGAATCCACACTGGGGAGAAACCTTATGAATGTGTTCAGTGTGGAAAGTCCTATAGTCAAAGTTCAAACCTTTTTAGACATCAGAGACGACACAATGCAGAAAAACTTTTGAATGTTGTGAAAGTTTAAGAAATTAGGGGGAAACAATGAGCACTCAGGTCTTTTTCTTCAAAAATGAAGACAATTAAAAGCATGAAGTGATAAAGAAAAGGTTTTTTCCCAGTTGACTGAGAAAATCCACTGGGAGATACAAAAAAAATCTTCATTCGCCATTATTATCTTGAAAGAAATGGTATTATGCCTAAAACTGAAATTTTAAGTAATTCAGGTATTAATACCTAAAATTTCCATGTGATATTTATATTCTCTTTTCTCCCAAGTAATGAGCTACCTGATTCTTTGTCCCTTTCATAACAATTTCCTTTTTCAGACAAAGAGTTTATTTCTGTGCTGGTCATTGGAATGTTGTTTTATAAGGATACATACCTTTCTATTTTAAAAGGCAACATAAGAATTGTAAAATCTAAAAGCCCATCATTTAAAAACATCTTTGAACATTTAGTTTCCTTTTGTTCAGTTTGAGTATATTTGGGGAAACTAGAAGATAAAGGCTAGTCAAAGCCTCAGTGTTCAATGTGCCTTACTATCTCAGATGAGTGATGGTGGCAGAATTTTAAGGAGTGAAGGGAGAAACTGGAAAAGTTATATACTGAAGTGTACCAGTTACATTCAGGCATCTTTCCTTAGGAAAACTTCAACAAAAAAAAAGCAACAAAAAACTGATTTTATCTAAGTTGTGGGCATCTTACTAATGAAGAGAGTTTTCCTATGTAAAAATAGCACTTGTGAAGGTAAATACTACACTAAGGAAGAATGCTGGTGTTGAAAGGCAGATGTACAATTAAGGCACTTAAGATGATGTGGCTTTTAGAAAAAACTCAAATCTAACTCATTTTGCTCTCATCCTAGTTAAGGATAGAAAGCTCCTTGATGGGAGGGCAACAATATCAGGTTTGCTCTTTTTATTCCTTTGGTACAAAAGGGTTGAACACCAGGCTAAAACAGCCATGCATTTGTTACTAAACATTTTACCGACAATGCACTGTGCTAGGTACTGTAATCCTACTGTAAGTAGGTAGGTATTTTTTCCACTGTAAGTCATAGGGGTTTCCCCGTCAACATTCCCAGGTCACCTCTGAGATTCCCAGAGTTGTAGTTCTCTTAGCAGTGTGTTGTGGTTGGAGGGAGGTCAGCTCAGAAAGCTAGCTAGTCAGCTCTTCGCACTTTTCAGAGGTGAGCTCAAGATACCCTCTATTAGTTTAAACAGTTTTGAATCTTAAAAATCCAAATGTAATTTCTAGTAGTATTGTAGTTATAACTACAGGTTAAGTTGAATGGGCCGTTCTACTTTAAAAATAAATAACTAGGCTATGAATAACTAGTTTTATTAACTGGCAGAATTGATTGAATTTTTTAATTTGTAGGCTTAACACATTAAAAAAAAAAACATTAAAAGTAATACATTTTAGTAGTAGGATTCTGTATGTCCTGGCTGAGAATCCAGGTACTGTGGTTCTACTGTTTAGTGGCAAACTCTGGAAGTTAAAGCATTGAGTATAAGAAAATGTGGGTTTTTTGTTTGGTTTTTTCTTTTTTTAATGTAAGACAGGCGTCATTACATGGAAAATGATCCATGGGAGTACAAATATTTGCAGTAATTTGGGTTATATCTGGACTTGCCGAATTTTAAACTGAAAAGTGAGATTTTTGCGTGAGTCTATTGAAAACAGTTCTAAATGCAATGCAGCTGGTAAAATGAGGCAGAATGAAGCTTGTTCATAGATTTCTGATAACAATTCTAAGAAACGTGCTTTATAGATTAAGATTTATTGAAGTATAAATATGTAGTAATGCTATAATGTATTTTTAAGTTATACAAGAAAATGTAGGGACTTTGTTTGGGTTTTTCTCTGTGGCTGAGAGGAAACAAGTTAGTGTCCAATAAAGCTGTGAACGCCTCTGCTCTAAGGTAGCACAACCTGGAATCACGTTACTTATTTGTTTATGGCTGGTTCTTTCCCAGTAGGTTTTCGAGGTGGTGCATTTGATGGCTGCTGGGATGAAGAGTAGGTAATAGGGAGTAACCTGTCCGGGTGGAGCCAGACTTTCCAGCTTTAGAGTAGGTAATAGGGAGTAACCTGTCCGCGTGGAGCCAGACTTACCAGCTTTAGAGTAGGTAATAGGGAGTAACCTGTCCGCGTGGAGCCAGGCTTACCAGCTTTAGGGGTAGATTTGGTAATGTGAAAGCACAGAAAAGGCGGTATTAGAGTTGGCAAATAGGTGTTGTCTTGCCGGCTCTGACCCCTGTGTATCTGTTGGGAAGGAAGCTTAGACAGGGACTGGTCTAAAACCCCTCATGGTATACAGGAAAAGGAAAGCAGTGGGGTGTATATTTAACTGATTCTGGCTAGGTGTAAGTCTCCACTAGACAGATTAATTTACAGTAACAGTTAGTGATTCCTGTCTTCAGAACTGTCCCCACACAGATCATCATAATTTGGGGGTACCCAGTCTAATGAAGTAGACATGAGCAGGTGGCAAGCAGTAGCCTAGCTAACACCTTTCTGGTTAGCATGTGAGCACTTCTGTGAAGGCATGCACACTAACAGGCCCAACTAACAGGCAGTCTGGTGATTTTATAGTCACAGATGTTTGACCATTAGCAGCCTGTCTTAGGTTTGTGTGAGCTTCGGGGAGGGTGCCTGTTCTGAGACAATGTGCATGCTAAACATGCTTGGAATACTTAATCATCTAGATTTGTGGACTAGGAAAACAAGACCTAACAATCTCGGAACTTGTGACTTGGAAATGGCCACTTAGAACTGCAACACAAACCTAGTTCTGTGGATTCCACAGGCCAGTTTGTTTGTTTGTTTGCTTATTCTGTCAAGAGTGATGGTGTTAGCCAGGCGGTGGTGGCGCAGACCTTTAATTCCAGCACTCCAGAGGCAGAGGCAGAGGTAGGTGATGTTTTCAAACAGGTTCAAGGCAAACCTGGTCTACAGAGTGAGTTCCAGGACAACGGGGACTAGGACTACACAGAGAAACCCTGTCTCAGAAAACCAAATTTAAAAAAAAAAGATGGCAGTACAAGTTTAATAAACTTGAAAGTTATTATATATACCCATTTAAATTTTCCACAATGCAGAAACAAAAGATGAAAAAAGACATCAGACTTAGCTAGAAATGGTGGTAATCTGGTTTATTGTCCTTCCAAATTTAGCTCTATACATGTTTAAACAAACACCTTTAAAATAACAGTCTTGGATTGAGTACAGGCACCAACTAAAGTGCCTTACTCTGCTTTAGTCCTCAGGACATAGCTCCATCTACCGTAGAGAGACTGGCTTTCCCTCCCCCACTGCTGTGGACATTTTCCATAGTTAATAGTGTTCCTTTGCATTATTACACTCAGTCCATCTAACCCACCCCTACTGATGGGTTTGTAGGTTCTTTATGCATAACAGATACAGTTGCTATCCATAAACATAGATTCTACTACCTATGTAGTTGTCCCTATAACACAAATAACTAGAAATGGGTTCATTGGGTTAGGAAATACATATTTGACATTTTTGAGGAAATACAACTTTAAAAGTTGTACTAATAACTCCATTTATAGTAAGAATGCCTGTTTGCCTGCACTCCTGACAGTATTGCAGCCTAAAAAAGTTTTGTTCATCTTACAGACCAGGTCTTTTTTCATTTTCTGTGTGTGTGTGTGTGTGTGTGCACGCCTGCATGTGCACCTTTATTAGTAAGAAGGAACATTTTTTGTGTTTATTGGCTGTTTTATGTCCTGTTCTGGTCTTGTTATTTTCTTTCTTTGTTCTAATTATGAAAGTATAAATGACTACAGTTAACATCACATAAAATGTAAGACCATTTTCCCCAGATCAGTTCCATTTTCCAGTTTACTGTACATCCTGGTACAATTTGTACACATTTCCACGTGAATATACAGAAATGTGGACACCCTTTAAATAAACGGGATTATTAGGAATTTCAAGACATCTGTCTTACAAACTCCTGGAAGGTGGATGGTCGGCTCTAAGGCACCTGCTGCCTGACACTCCCCTCTGTCTTCTGACTGTAGCTGTAACGTCTTCACCTCTGTAGAGTACTCATTGCCCACAGAGCCGCCTTACCCACACTGGACAGCCCTTATCTGTTTGGGAAAAGGAGACAGAAGGAGAAACCTTCCTATTTGCATTTCCCTGATGAATAGTGAAGTTGGTCATTTATAATTTCCTGAGGATTGTTCATTCATGCTTCTATTGCCTTTGTACTGGGTTATGTGGGTATCTGTTTTTTGTTCAGCATCTCTTCCCTCATTTATGGCAAAAGTATCCCTATTTATTGTGGTTAACCCATTCCATATGGCTTTGGTGAGCACATGACCAGGCTCGTCTCCTGAGCCACACTAGCCACAGTGATTATAGAGCAGGCATCAATCTGAAGCAGGCTAAGGAGAGTGCTCAAGAGAACAGCAACTCCTGGAAAGAAGGCTTTGGAGACACTGGAGACCCAAGGACGACGGGAGCCTGCATTTTTCCTATGTGGAGAAAGTCTCTGAGGAGAAACTCAGAGGCTAGCAGAGATGGTGAAAAACTAAGTTTTGATGTCATTTTTCTGGAGGCCCTAGATCCAGTTGTGCCTGAAGCCTGCCCTACCTCCGGACTTTAAAGTTTGTGAGCCAATAAAGTCCCTTGTTTAAGATAATTGTATTTGGCTTCTGTCCTGATTAATATAAGGTACTTGTATTTTGTTGATTTGTAGAAACTTGTAGTTTTAATTCTAGATTCACACATTATATAAGTTAATAAAATTAGCAATAGCCTTTTATAATTTGGACTCTGTCAACGTCTGCCATGTGTTACTTCTCCCCCTCCCCAATTCACACACCATTCCCATACTTGACATTCTAACAGTGACTTAATGCTGGCTTTCATTAAGTCTGAACAACTTTTCATACATGGTCTCCAACAGATTGATTGGGTCCAGGTATGTTAAACTGCTGAATCTGTTAGGTGTCTATTGCTATGATAGACACCATGACCAAAAGCAGCTTGGGGAGGAAAGAGTTTACTTCATCTTACAACTCTCAGGTGACTTGAGTTCCTGCCTGGACTTGACTTCTGTCTCTGAGTTCAGTCAGGGCAGGAACTCCAGACAGAAACTTGAAGAACTGATGTAGAGGCCATGGAGGAATGCTGTTTTGGCTTGTGCCTAATAGCGTCTTGAACCTGCTTTCTTACCGCACCCAGGGCCACCAGCCTCAGAGTGATGCAACATGCAGTGAACTGGGCCCTCCCAACATGCTCCACAGGCCAGCCTGGTGGGGGCACTTTTTCAGCTGAGAGTCCCTCGTCTGAAAGGACTAGCTTGTGTCACACTGACGGCCTGCACTCTGCTGTACCTAGGAAACATTGCTCAGGGCACTGCCTTCACACTTTTACTGCCCGTGGTCCTTGGAGCCCTTCACAATTACCTTAACCCAGCATGGGTTTTTGGGAGAGGAATACTTTATTTTAGGTCCATTGTCTTGAAGCTCTGTGAGCCCAATACCTAGTTTGACGGAAAGAATCTTATGCAAGTTTATAGGACATTTTCTTGATTGATGTGGAAGGGCCCGGTTCATTGTGGGTGGTGTCACCCCTCATCAGGTGGTCCTGGATGATGTAAGAATGTGGGCTGAGCAAGCACTCCTCCATGGTCTCTGTGGCAGTTCTGCCTCCGGATTCCTGCCCAGCTTGAGTTCTTCCCATGATGAACTATGATGTGGAACTCTAAATGGAGTAGACTGTTTACTCCCAAGTTGCTTTTGGTCGTGGTGTTTTATCACAGCAATAGAAACCCTAAGATACATGTGTGTGTGTGTGTGTGTGTGTGTGTGTGTGTGTGGTTTACATACTGTATGTGGTGGTTTGAAAGAAAAGGCCTTCATAGAGAGTGGCACTATTAGAATGTATGGCCTTGGAGGAAGTGTGTCACTGTGGGGATGGGTTTTGAGGTCTCCAATGCTCAAGCTACACTCAATGCAACAGTTCAGTCCACTTCCTGTTGCCTGTGGATCAAATTATAGAACGCTTGGCTCTTCTCCAGCACCATACCTGCATGCTGCCATGTCCTGCCATGATAATGGACTAAGCCTCTGAAACTGTAAGGCACCCCAATTAAATATTTTCCTATTTTCCTTTATAAAAGTTGCTGTGGTCATGGTGTCTCTTCAGAGCAATAGAAATTCTAAGACGTGTGTGTGTGTGTTCCTTCTTTGTATTTTGCTGGTGTGAGATTATCTAGAGAA